>JAVJIF010012076.1:0-146291 GCA_038442645.1 Agave tequilana | reverse complement strand
TTTGTTTAAAGAAAATAGTCAAAATGTTTTGATTTATATTGCATATATGCAAGGAGAGCTTAACATCTCTTCTACATATAGATTCATGTTTGTGTATCTTGTATTGAAGAGCTTGACAATCTTTTCATTATGTGGTACACGTGTGTACGGGGAGCTTCACATCTCCTCTTATGCATTACATAGTATACGTTATGTGAATTAGGGCTTGTCATCCCTCCTTCATGTAATGTATCTATGTTGGGAAGCTTCACATCTTCCTCTTCATGAATGTATATCGCATATACCATTTATTATTGATCTATGTTTACTTTCAATTGGTATCAAGATGCTACTTTGACATATTTTAAATTGATATCTTAATTGATTGTCACTCCTATTTGGCTTTGTTTTGTTTTAGACAAAAAGGGGAGAACATTGTTTTTATTAACCCTTTGTTGATTCTTTGTTTCGAACAAAAAGGGGGAGAAAAATTTGTTGATTTGGTTTTGCTTTTACCCCTTATTGAAGATTGTTTCTTTGTATTAAAAAGGGGAGAAGATTTTGTTTTGTTTTGATTTTTACCCCTTTGTTGATGATTGACAAAAAGGGGGAGAATTATTTGAGAGTTTAACATGCATATATAAAACTTCATGTTTATGTTTTGCATATATTAAGTTTAATTTAGTTTAATTTTAATTGGTATCTAGAGCATGTTTTATTTTTGAACATTTCATTGGTATCTAGAGCCTTTTATTGAACATTTATTTGTTTATTGGTATCTAAAGCATGTTTTATTTTTGAACATTTCATTGGTATCTAGAGCCTTTTATTTGTTTATGCATAGATATGCATTCATGTTTAAGAGCCTTCATTTCATATTTATGTTTATTTGTTTATGCATGATTTAAGGGGGAGCTTCTTTGAAGCTTAACTTTAATCCATGCATATATAACTCCATGAGTTTTGTCATCATCAAAAAGGGGGAGATTGTTGGCCTAAAGGCTTTCCACTTTAGTTTTGATGATGATTAACTCATGTAGTTATGTGTACTAATAATCTTGTGATTTTAGTTTCAGATCATTAATCAAGTTATTAGTTGGTGATTAGCTTCAACAAGATGATTTGGAAGCTTTCACATGTTGATTCAAGAGCCCGAGCGTCAAAGATCACATATAGCACTTGCTCGGTGGATCAAGGAGTTTTGGATCGAGTCGACTTGGAGACAAGAACACATCGGTACCATAGTTTAGTTCTGTGTTTAGATCCAAATTGTAAAGATTAGAATAGTATGATATGCTCAAGCTCACAACACACACGTTTTATGTTTTGAATATTGGTTTTCGGTTTTTCCGTTTTTGATTTAACCGATCTTGGTTTCATAAATAGATAGATCAAAACAAGTTTACATGGTTTTATGTATAGTAGATTCATTCTATATACATGCATGCTTAACTTCCTAGACAAACTTAGTTTTGACTCACTTATTCATGTGTTTTATGTTTTGGTACTTTTAACAAAACATATTTTGGAATTAAAGTCAAAAACATGGATATATATATATATATATATAATTATATATATATATATATATATTATATATATATATATATATATATATATATATATATATGTTTCATGTATATAGGATTATATCCATATACATCATGCCTAAATGTTGTTTAATATCATGTTTTTGTATTTGGATGAGTTTTGGACAAAATGTATTTTCTATTCAAAAAATCCAAGTTTTAGAAAATACAGTTTTCGGTTTTTGGCAAAATTTCTATAACACAAAAATGGTTCAAAAATGTTTGTTATTTGTGATGAAATTTTTATCACAAGTTTGTATTTCAATGAAAAATGAGAAAACTATTTTTGTGGAATTTTAGAGATTTTATGGGAATTTTTAAAGACATTAAAAACAAGTTTTTCCTGAACTGTAGCTGCCAGGCTAGGCCGGTCGACCGTAGCGGTCAACCGACGTGCACGGATACGTGCACGCTGGCTGCCCCTTAAGCCGATCGACCGCACGGTCGACTGACTGAGAGCAGGTTGCTCTCTGTTTGTTTCGGTCGACCGGACGGTCGACCGCCCAGAGAGCCGTTGGTCTCTGGTTCTGGGGACGGTCGACCGCGCGGTCGACCGGTTGCTGCCAACGGTCAAAATGTGACCGTTCGACGGTCGACCGACCGGTCGACCGGTAGTTCAATTTTGGCAGTTTCTGCTGCCAACGGCTATAATTTTCTGGGGGCTATAAATCTCCATTGGAAAGAGGTTTTCTCTAAGTTTTTTGTGCGTGTTTTCACAGCAATCAAAAGAAGTTTTGGACTTTAAATTGAACAACCTATTTGGTGTTTTTGCTAGGGTTTGGAAAATCAAGAAAGGGTTTTTGGGAAAAGATTTTGATTCTATTTCTTCATCTTGGTTTCTAGTTTTTCCCAAAGATTTTCTTTGAGTTTTTGATTTCCATTCCTTTAGTTTTCTCCACACTTGAGCTACATCTACTATCTTATTCTATAGGACTTTGTGTGGGAAAAGAGATTGTTTGTGGTTGTTTGTTAGACCACCAAGTTGCAAACTCAATCTTTGCTTGGCTTTGTGCCTTTGGGTTGTATCCCTCAAGTTGCGAGGTGATCCTTGTGTTAATCCCTCAAGTTGTGAGGTGATTGTTTGTTGGCTTGGAGTTGTACCTCAAGGAGGAGGTTGTGTTTGTAAGGAAAGGAGTTGGGTACTCCTTGTGATTGTATTGCCCCAAATCCTCGGTGGAGGTTCCCTTTGTGGGAGTCATTTATGGACAAACTAGTGGACTTAAAATCCTTCTGGGTGAAGGCGGGGATGTAGAGCTGGGTGCTCGAATCTCGAAACATATCTTGTTGTTTGCGCTTGATCCCTTGGCTCTCTCTCTATATATATATTGTGCCTTGCATAAATTCACATTATTCATTCATAATTATTTGCTTGGCTTGTTGGAGTGTGCATCTCTTGTTAATTGCAATTAGTTTTTAAATTCAGCATTAAGTTCATTAGATTAGCATTATCACCTATTCACCCCCCCTCTAGGTGATTTTCACAACATCCAAGACCTTTTAGGAGAGGCATTATAAGGACTCATACCTAAAGAAGATGCATGAGTCGTGGACTGATTGCTCTGAGAGAAATCGAACTGACGTAGTCTATCATGCTTCTCCTATAATAGAACTATAGTTTGATAGACAGAGTATCAATATGAATCACTAAAAGGGTAGGAGCATAGGTAATATCACCAGGGGAAGAGTATCAGTATCAACCAGTTGTGCCCATCAGGTCGATCAAATTTCTCCAAGCACTTGTCAGATATGTGGCTATTTCTCCCACAGTACTTACAATGCTTGGCCCTTTATCACCAATAGTCTGTCTACCCACATAGGAACGACGACCTCCTCTAAATTAGCCAAGTCCTACAAAATCACGACCACGATCATGATCTCTGTCACGTCCTAAGGCCATGATAGACTGCTCAATCGATAGTTATCACATAAGCCTCAATAGAAATGCGCACAACTCTAAAGAAGGTGATAGTCAAAGTAGGTATATTATCTCCTCCTAGTATCTGACCCTGCACCTAGGATCGAAGAGATGGACTCAAACCAAATAAGAACTTTAACACTGCGAGATCTTGATGATATTCCCTCAATGTCGCTGCATTAGTGACGACAGGTTGATGCATTTCTAACTCATCAATCAGACCCTTGAGTTCTCCATAAAACTCGGGTACATATTTATCTCCCTGCTTGAGTTCAAACAGACGCTCATAGATCTCAAAGACTCTTAAAGAATTTTTCTCATTCCCATATATCATCTTCAGGGTTTTTCACATCTCCTTAGCAGTGGTCAAGAACATGACACTACCACTAATCTTCACTTTCAGACTGTTTAGAAGCCATGTCATCACACAATAGTTACTAGAAAGTGACGTTGCATAAGTGGGATCAGTTACAACCGGTAAAGATTAAAAGAGGTGAGCCAACTTGTTTTGAGCGCTAACAAATATGTGAAAAACTTGTGCCCATAATAAGTAGTTAGAGCCATTCAACTTCACCGTAGTCTTCAAAATGATCTTGGGTACAAAAATCTTAACGATCGGTGAGGAGATCAGATTGGTGGAAGAACTCGTATCATCTGACATCTTAGCCAATTAAAGAGAAATACTAGACACTACCAGTAGTAGTCAGAAAATAATAAATTAGATTATACTTGATTTAATTACTAGAAGATGCAAAGACAGTCAGATCAGAGTCACAAGAGCAGTTAAATGGCAGATCAGATCAAAAACATCATCAGAGAGCATGACTGATGTATCATGAAGCAGCAAGGCTCAGAAATAGCCTATAAAGGCTCATAAATAGCCTGGAAAGGCTGGGCAGAGTCTATGAAGACTCAGAGATAGCCTGGGAAGGCTCGACAGAAGTTGATCTAGTGCATGAAGGACTCGAAGGTTGCAACAGTCTCGGGAAAGTCTCTGAAGACTAGAAATAGCCAGGGAAGGCTAGGAAGCAACTAGATCTAGCATCAAAAATAAAAATAAGACTAGAAATCTGCGGCTATAAAAACAACTCAACAATACCTCAGGGCAGTAGTCAGGAGGCATAAAAAGCTTCACAGGTCATCAGCGAAGCCTCGTAAGACGTCAGCTAGGCTCAAGGATGCCTCTGTTAGGGGCCGGAGCCTCTGTTGGGCTCTGTTGAGCCTGGACAGGCTTTGTTGAGCATGTTAAAGGCTCTGTTGATCCTAGGATAGCCTCAGGGAGGCTCAGGGAGCTCTGAAGGGAGGCCACAGTTGCTGGATGAAGGGCGATAGGCCCTGGAAGGAGGCGGCAAGGGCTGGAGGGGTGGCGATAGTTCCTGGAGGAGAAAAAGAAAAGAAGAAGAAAAGAAGATGATGACAGCTAGGGTTTTGGATGATCTGATACCATGTAGAGAAACAAAATCCTAGAAAGCATGTTTTATTAGAGAGAGATTATCACTACATATAGAGAATACAAACGAGTATTAGATTATGAGTAATGTAAACTCAATAGCCCAATTAACTTATTATCTAATCTAACATATAAACAAAGGAAAAGAATGACACTGAAATAATCAGAAACAATGAACATAAGTTGCAAGTAAAAAAAAAAAAAAGAAGAAACACAGCAGATAAACTTAGGTTTAGGACATGTGAAGGTAAAATTATGATATAGCCAATAAAATAGCAAGAAATCATATATTTGAATGATAATTAAATATAAAATAATCTCCTGCACATACATATATTTAGAGTTATTAAACTAGAAAGAAATGAAGAACTCTCTAGTAAACCGAACAGAGATTGTGTGTGCATGCTTGTGTATGTATTTCATGGAGCGACATCAGTTATGAAGCACAGACACTTCAAAGTGAGTGTCATGTCCGTGTCGGACACATGTTAGACACCGACACTTACAAGACACGATCAGATACTAGAAAGCTATGTCAGACTTTAAAAAACCATCAACACCGTATTCAATATCATGTCAGCTTTGGTAAAAATCCAAAGATCATGTGCTAGTTGCCTCAGCTAAAATAAATTATGAAAGAATGTCTCTTCAACATAAGCAAATACTATGTTAGCAGAATTTAAACACATCATTTACTAGGTGAGGTACTAACTAAATTGGTGTTTCCTGGAGTACAATCCACGTGTCACTTCCGCATTGAATTTGATGTCCGTGCAGGAATTAAGGCTGGTGGCTTTGATTTTTATGCCATTAATTATAGGCTTTGTGGCTTTCCTATAAATAGGCCTCAACCTCTTAACAGTCCTTTATCTAGACTGTTTTCCTTTGCGAGCATATGCTCTGAGGGACTTCGTCTTGATTGTCTATCTTCCTTCAAGGACATGTGTTTTGATGAACAATAAGAACTCAAAGTTTTCATGCTTTTCTTCAATTTTCTTCAAAGATTATCACTGTCAAGTGATTTTAAGATAAAAAAGCACTGCTTTAAGTGCCTTTACGGCTTCCTTGATGAATGACGTCCAACTTCTAAACCATGCTTTGACAAATGAAGTCCAACTTCTAAACCATGCTTTGACAAATGAGGTCCAACTTCTAGAGAATTCTTCCTCAGGTAGGAACTATCTTTTGCCATGAAATACTCAGTCTCTCTGAAGTTCTGTCTTCCCCGTCCATGAAGAGATTCTATCTCTTGATTTCCTCTTGAAATCTTATTGATGCGCCCTTTTAGATTTCTTCATGAAACACGAGCTTATTGACTTTAGAGTCTAAGTCTCAAGTTCTTCGGACGTGAGTGTGATAAACTCTACTTTTGGATCTTAAAATGTGAGCTTTGTATATGAAGCTCGCGTTTGGGGTTCTTGACTTAGAGAATTCTAAGTCTGCTCTTTTGAGACTTCTGGACGCGGATGTGGCAACCCCTGCGTCTCAAATGCGAGTGTGGTGAAATCTGCATCTTGAAATTACCTCGGGCAATTTTTTATGACACGCGTCTGCGTTCTTGACTTATGCCTCGTGTTTCACATCTCAGATACAAGTCTAAAACCAGACTGTGTTTGGGTCCATATTCTCTTCATCAGTTAACTCTGCGTCTGGAGTTCATGACTTCAGTCTCGCATTTGCACCTCAGATTTTTCTGTTCCTGTCTTCGCAGAATTTTAACCTTTGGGTTTTTATTCCTTGGAGGTTCTAGCAGTCTCAGTCAGTCTTCTGTGTCTTTGTCGGACTCATGGGAGAACATTTCGACCAGCTAGCCTGTTTGGTCGGCGAGCACTCGGGAAGTCAAAGCTCCTGTCCATGGGCGTGCTTGGTTCATGGGAGAATATTTGGACCGGCCAGCCTGTTCGAGCACTCGGGAAGTCAGAGCTCCCGTCCATGGGCGAGGAGGATTCACGCGGTTACTGGTACACCTCAAAGTCTTATGGACATGACGCACCAGTGATGCCTCGAGCTCGTCATAGTCACAGTGGGTATGGCGCCTTTGAAGGCCACAGGAAAGAGGACGTCACCAGTAAGGTCTTGGATCCTCCCTTTGCCAATTTTAATTAAGGAAGTTATAGATTTCTGGTGACAAAATTTGCCATTAAGCAAAGGATTACGGCCTACACCAGTTGGTCGGGTGGAATCAGAATACTCCCTTGCATTTTTACTCGAGAAACACCATTGTTCTCAAGAGAAGTCGAACTGCTTTTCCTTGCCGCAGTCCAGATGACGAGTTTCATATACCTTTAATATTTTAGGAGTGAGTGCAACCTTTTACTGAATGAGAGAGACTTCTTTGTACTCTTTTGTTGTAACACTCAATCTTATTATATAAGAAAGCGTCTTGTATCACTTTCATATATTTGAATATTAATAAAAGTGACACCTTTTCTTATCTTCTTATATGTCTTGACTTCCTCTTTGTATTGAAAATCTGACAAATATAAGTGATCTTTTGATTTTCTAGAAACTGTTATATTTACTTAGCAAGCTGAAAAGAAAATTTAAAATTACTGTCAGAGGTGTGATGTTAACTTGACAGGAGTGCGATGATTTCCATGAACTTGCCAATCTATGTATGAGAATGCTAGTAAAACTAGACCCATTGAGGATCTAGAAGAATCTTTACCGTCAGAGGTGTGATGTTAATTTAACGGGTTGAATCAGATCTTATCAGAGGTATGGTATTAACTTGATAAGAATATGTGCTAGAGGTGTGATGTTAACTTAGCTCCACGGTAATTTCAGCTTCATTTGGAAAAACTGAAAACATCACTGTCATAGGTGTAGTATTAAACTTAACAATAGAAGTAATGCTAGAGGTGTAATATTAAGCTTAGTATTAGTCATCTCGACTTCGATATGGAAGTTCGAGGGACAGTCATTGATTGAACTTTTTACCTGCACACAAAATATGAATATTAGATCTGAGAATTAAAGGTGTGCAAGTGTTCAATACTATCCGCTGTAGCAAGGCTATGCGGGTCGTGATCCTCAGGGAGGGACTAGCGATGGAAGCGTTTGTAAGTTTTACCCTAAAAATTATTCATTTTTAAGGTAAGTTAAGAAGAAGGCGGTATTTTACAATGAGTCGGCAAATAAAGAATTGGTAGAAGAGTTGTGATTTAATCTACAAAAAGAAAAGAAAAGAAAAGAAAATAAAATAAAAGAAATACTAACCTTGATTGAGGAACAATATGAAATCTTAACACTTTCTACCTTGCTTTGGAGGCATGAACGCATAAAGCATAGGATTGATCTCAGTCCCCTGTTCGCATTAGATCATCAAGCCTTGGCAAGCATGAATTGATACGTACCTTGAGGAGGAGAACATCTCCATGAAATATCGTTGGCTCTCACTAAGACTCGTTATACTCGTGCTTCAGAAATCACTTGCATGCTTATATAAACCAACATAGATCAAAGAGAAAAAGACGAGAAAACAAAAAAGAAAAGTAAAACATAAGAACAATAAACAAAAGAAAAGATTACCTTTATTAATTAGTACAATGGCAGAGAAGAGGAAGGTACATCGGTGTCACGCTCAACATAATCCTCTCTCTCTCTTGAAAATAAAAAGAAAAACCTAATTACAAAAGAAGAAAACCTAGAAGAAACCCTAATTTTGGCCCTGTACTGCGCTGGACGCTCTGTACGTTGCACTGCAGGGGATATTTATAGGTGCAGAAGGAGTCAGAGTCCCAGTACAACACCTCCACGAAATCTGGTAGTCAGATAAGACCAAATTGCCGCGAAAACGCGGCTTGGGCCGCGTTTCCGCGGCACTACGTGGCTGCTGGCCACGCGCTTTGGCGCGTAGCTTCTCCTGGTCCGTCCATCTGGTCGTTTTCTTCTGGAAGCTTGATCCTGGCTCTTTATCTTGGGATTTCGAGATAACTTAGAGATCAAGTTATCTAGATCTCAAATCTCCCATATCTTTATCCACAAATTTCCTTATCTTTGCACTCTCTTCTTTGGCTTTTATCCTCATCTGCAAGTGTTTAGGGTTGGCTAGAAGTCTATCCTTCCCTATTCTTTGATAATTGCAACTTTAGCCCTTGTGTATTTGCACTTTGACAATTGATATTTGCACTTTTGTACTTGGGCTTGAATATGGGTTTTTGGGCTTCATTAAGGCTTTATTTATTATTAAAATAAGAACTCAAGGCCTGCACACAATAAATCATAAAATATTAGTAAATGTGCAGAATTATATGAATAAATATGAAAATGTGATGGTAAATATGATGATAAAAATGAACTTTTCACTACCAATCACACCCCCACACTTATCTTTTTACTCGTCTTCGAGTAAAAATCAAAGAGAAAAAGAAAAATTATCTAACCTAACTCACTTCGTAGGAATCACGGTTGCACTTAGCATGTGCAACGAGCCGTTAAACCCTAGGTTACCCTAGAGGACGAGTGTTGTCTCGTGAGGGTTTTCAGCGGATTACACCCACAAAATCCATAAAAAGAAAATATTTGAAATACTTTGAAAAGACTAAGTTATCTATAAGTTTTAGGATCCTCATTTTTATTCATTCTTAAACTTAGTCTTTATAAAGTAAATTGTTTTCATTTTTAAGTAAGGATCAAAATTGAATTTGTGTATAGTCTTTTTCGTTACCAAAAATCATATGCATCCTTATGAATTTTTACTAGGAATTCCTTGACTTGGACTCTCATGCCTCTTTATTTTTTTATCTTATTTTTTTTAAATATGTATAACTCATCTAATTTTCTTTCGTGTAAGCATCAAGGCTTCTTGAGGCCCTCATACCTAACTAATTGACTATTAGATGTGTTAATACATATATATTATTTCTTAGTTTTCTTAGGCTTTCTAATCCACCCATGTAACGAACTTAAAGTCGATGACTCCCAAACCGGTTGGCTTTAGGGCACCAGGTGAGAAAACACCCCGCGACTCAAATTCGAGTGAACTAGGCCCCAAAACTAAGGACTTTATTTTATTTACTCACCTTTAGGCATGAATACTTATGCTTCATGAGGCACATGTATCCAGCTTAATTGGTGAATTTTTTTTTTTAAGGATATATTTTTTTATGAGGCACAAGGGTCTTTGTCTTAGAATCTTAGATATGCATTAGGTATGCAAATTTCATTAAGGTAAAAATCAAGACTAACTACTTATTCAATTTCTCCTCCTATACCTAAAAATTCAACAATTTATTTATTTTGACCAAGTTTTTAGAAATCCTAATCATGATTTTCCTAATTCTTAAGACTAACTTAGATTTCTTTCAAAAGATAAGTCAAAATATTGTCCTTTTTATAAGTTTTTTTTCAGATTTTTTTATTAGCAGATTTTTTTAGTTTCTAACTATGTTAGTATGTTAGTAAAGCCTACGCCCACACTTATCTCATGCATTGTCCTCAATGTATGAATGAATGCATATATGCATGAAAAAGAACAAGGGAAGGCAGAAGTTACCTTAAGGTGGTGGTTCCGGTGGTGGTCTAATTGGGCCAAGCGTTGCTACCCAATCAAGATAACATAATACTTCATGGAGGAACCCACCAAAATTTTTTCTTGTATAACCCACGAAAATGTATGTGTGATCATTTTTTAAAATTTCCACCCCATCAAATTTTCAAATTTCATAATAAATTTCAGAGTCAATTGTGTCAACCGCCTTGTCCCAAAATGGAGTGTGAAAAGATGGAATGATTGACTTGGACGTCGTAATTATGGGAACGAATACCGACTCAGGAAAGAAACTTAAATCAAGTAAGGGTTCAGGAGTCGGGCTAGGTTCAGGAAGTGGGTCCAAATCAATAAGCTAAAACTCAAGTCCACAATCAGTTTCCCACAATGGAATGTGACTCAATGTTGGTGATTCAAGTTCAGGAATGATAGATGTGGGAATCAAAACTGACTCTAAAAGATTACCTAAGTCGGATAACAAAACAGGAGTCAATAATGATTCGGGAATTTGAACTTGATCACAGATTTGAGAATCTAAGTCACATATCTCATTGGGTTCAATTTCATAAAAATGAGAACTTGCCAATTTATCCATGGGACTTTCAAAATTGCACAATTGGTCAAGTTCAATATGATCATCAAAAATGGGTGACTCAATTTCATGATGAATTGGAACAGGATCCAATATTGACTCGGGAAAATAAAAATCAGGTGGCGATACCGGAGTCATTATTGAATCAGGAAGTAAAATTGAATCATCAAGTGGAAGATCATGATCATATTCATGCTCAAGTTCTATTTTAGGAAAGGAAAAACTTGCCAAGTTATCAAAATTTGAAGTTTCGGCAAGTTCACATGATGGCACTGAAATAGAATCTTGTTGTCCAAAGCAACTTGGTTCGTCGGCTCTAAGTGAGTGGTCTGTGATATCAGAAATGGCCGAACGGTGAGAACGTAAGGATTGAACCATCAGATCTATGTCACGATCACAGGCTAATCTAGCCTGAGTCATGGCTGCAAGCATCCTTTCATAGTCGATTGGTGCATCATGCTGTGATTGGACTTGAAAAGATGAAGTGTAATCGTAATGAAGTTGTGAGTCGGTGGACTCACGCATTATCATGTCTGCGATTGATGGTAATTTTTGCTTGGACTCGTGCATACTTATCATTTCCCCGATAGATGGTATTCTATTCTGAATGGAGGGATCTAAGTATGAATCATTGAAAGAATGTGGACTAGATGGATATGAAGGACAATTTGGTTGAGAATTAGACTCGGGGGACTCGAAACCCCATGAACTCTGTGACGAGTTGAAATTATTATGGAAATTATAGTCATAAGATGGAGGGTGTGGGCTATATTCATTCGGATAAGACCATTCCGGCACACTAGATTGGTCAAAGTTATGATATGCCGGGTTGGTAATATCCAAATAATAGTAAGGTGTGTAATATGGATTAAAATTTAAATTATTATTATATGCCATATCACACCAACACAAACAAAAAAAGAAAACAAACAAATAAACAAACAAAAAAGAAAAATTCTAACCTAAGTTAGGGTAGACCTATGACCTAGACAACTCCTAACTGATTAGACTGTCCATGGGGGGTAGGGTGCAGACTTTGACCACAAGTTAATCAGCCAGGTCAGGGCAAGAGTGGTGGGAGGTTTTCCGTCAAAGACGTTCCTTAATTAAATAACCACCAATCTTCGAGCTTTCGGCCCTCAATCCCTTTCCTAGACACTGATTCGACAAGAGTCAACTTCCAGCACTGTTCCCCCTTAGGATAATCTCCTATTGAGTCCGAGATGTCCCTAGGGCCAACGTCTACTAATTTTTAAGTTAGGCTTGGGTTTGTGAGTGCTTGGGATATGATTTTTGGGCTAAGGAAGGGTGATGAAATCCCCACCTTATCTTGTTAATGGGTTATGCCCTTAAGATGAATTAGTGCAAGTGTACAAGATAAGTAGATAAGATTCACTCAAAGCAGAAAATCAACCAAGAGATGAGTCCTATTCTACATGCAATGCGTACGTACCTTGCTCCAGCACTCTTCAACAGTAAAAATAAATGAATTGAAAAGACACGTGCCTAATATGCAAACGTCTAATCAATTTTTATCTTTAACAACAAATAGTTTACTGTTGAATTAATTAGCAGTAAGCAGGGTTATCACAGAACAAATTTTAACAGAGCAGTAGACAATATTTGCAATTTGCAGCAACCTGCAAAAATTTCAGTAAGTAGTCCTCTGCTACTGCCGCGGATCCGCGGCTATTGCCGCGTTTCTACGGCTAAGTAGCAGGCTCTGCTGCTCTGCCTTCGAGGGCAGAGGCACAGAGTTACTATATGTCCACTTCTGCTGCTGTTTTTCTATTCTCCAAACCTGCAAACAGAAAAGAATTAAAAGAATTAGTTAATAATTAATTTTTTATTAGAGAAAAACTTACCGTCCCTCCCCGGCAACGGCGCCAAAATTTTGATTGAACTTTTTACCTGCACACAAAATATGAATATTAGATCTGAGAATTAAAGGTGTGCAAGTGTTCAATACTATCCGCTGTAGCAAGGCTATGCGGGTCGTGATCCTCAGGGAGGGACTAGCGATGGAAGCGTTTGTAAGTTTTACCCTAAAAATTATTTATTTTTAAGCTAAGTTAAGAAGAAGGCGGTATTTTACAATGAGTTGGCAAATAAAGAATTGGTAGAAGAGTTGTGATTTAATCTACAAAAAGAAAAGAAAAGAAAATAAAATAAAATAAAAGAAATACTAACCTTGATTGAGGAACAATATGAAATCTTAACACTTTCTACATTGCTTTGGAGGCATGAACGCATAAAGCATAGGATTGATCTCAGTCCCCTGTTCGCATTAGATCATCAAGCCTTGGCAAGCATGAATTGATACGTACCTTGAGGAGGAGAACATCTCCATGAAATATCGTTGGCTCTCACTAAGACTCGTTATACTCGTGCTTTAGAAATCACTTGCATGCTCATATAAACCAACATAGATCAAAGAGAAAAAGACGAGAAAACAAAAAAGAAAAGTAAAACATAAGAACAATAAATAAAAGAAAAGATTACCTTTATTAATTAGTACAATGGCAGAGAAGAGGAAGGTACATCGGTGTCACGCTCAACATAAGCCTCTCTCTCTCTCTTGAAAATAAAAAGAAAAACCTAATTACAAAAGAAGAAAACCTAGAAGAAACCTTAATTTTGGCCCTGTACTGCGCTGGACGCTCTGTACGTTGCACTGCAGGGGATATTTATAGGTGCAGAAGGAGTCAGAGTCCCAGTACAACACCTCCACGAAATCTGGTAGTCAGATAAGACCAAATTGCCGCGGAAACGCGGCTTGGGCTGCGTTTCCGCGGCACTACAGTGGCTGCTGGCCACGCGCTTTGACGCGTGGCTTCTCCTGGTCCGTCCATCTGGTCGTTTTCTTCTGGAAGCTTGATCCTGGCTCTTTATCTTGGGATTTCGAGATAACTTAGAGATCAAGTTATCTAGATCTCAAATCTCCCAATATCTT
Organism: Agave tequilana; assembly: GCA_038442645.1. Classification (NCBI taxonomy): domain Eukaryota; kingdom Viridiplantae; phylum Streptophyta; class Magnoliopsida; order Asparagales; family Asparagaceae; genus Agave; species Agave tequilana. Next base: position 132,322 of record JAVJIF010012076.1, on the reverse strand, counting down.
TATCCACGAATTCCTTATCTTTGCACTCTCTTCTTGGCTTTTATCCTCATCTGCAAGTGTTTAGGGTTGGCTAGAAGTCTATCCTCCCCTATTCTTTGATAATTGCAACTTTAGCCCTTGTGTATTTGCACTTTGACAATTGATATTTGCACTTTTGCACTTGGGCTTGAATATGGGTTTTTGGGCTTCATTAAGGCTTTATTTATTATTAAAATAAGAACTCAAGGCCTGCACACAATAAATCATAAAATATTAGTAAATGTGCAGAATTATATGAATAAATATGAAAATGTGATGGTAAATATGACGATAAAAATGCACTTTTCACTACCAATCAGTCATTGTCATAGGTGTATTGTTGAACTTAATAATGAACTGGATGCTAGAGGTGTGGTATTAAACTTAGCATCGCTCATCTTAGCTTCGATATGGAAGCCTGAGAAAAAATGACTGTCAGAGGTTTAATATTGAACTTGGCAGCAACTTAATCACTGTTAGAGGTGTATTATTAATATAACAGTAGTCCATCTAATAGTAGTTGTTTTTCATTGATTTTGCAAAGGGGAAAACTTACAAAAAAGTGTCGAGGAGCTAAATTACAAGTAACACAAAAGATTACAAGTAGATCTCCTCTAAGATTCTGGAGAAGTGTACCGATAGGAGTCTGGTCAGCGCGCGACCACTTTGTCCCTTTGACGATGCGATTGATGGGATTCCCTTCTCGCCTGGTTCGGGGAATCGGAGAACAGAAGATTGGTAGAACCCTCATGTTACTTCTCAAATTGTCTTCACTTAGGAATTCCTTCTCGCCTGGTTCCGGAGATTCCTTAGAGAAAGATCTTAGGGTATCAGCACCATGATTAGAGAAGTAGTTCTCTAAACTCTCTGAATTCTTGAAAGCAAGAAAATAGATCTCTGTTTAGCTATCTCTCTCTGCCTATACGCGTGTCTTATGCGTGTTGTTTTTTTTTGCGCCTCCTTTTCCTCCTGTACCTCTGGTGGGCTATTTATAGGGAGAGCAGGGGTATAATTGTCCCTTGGAAATCTAGAAATAGATTGAATCAGTCTATTTAAATCTGGAAAGTAGCCTTGCAGCGAGGCTAGAATCAGCTTCTGCGAAGCTAGGAATAGCAGGTAGCGTCGATCTCCTGATCTGTTTTGATCCTTTTCAAATAATTGAAATATCTCCCTTGATCCTCTTACTCGTTTTAGGAGAGTCAAGAGATTATGGCAAACAACTGCCAAATTTGATCTCAGATTTGATCTTGATTAATTTGATTTGATCTCATCTGGAGTTTAATTGGTCAAAGGTTGACCATGAAAGACCCGCAGCGTAGTTGCCACGTCGAGCTCGCAGCGGAGTTAGAAGAAGCATCTGGTGAAGTCAGAAGAAAGCTCTTCAGCGGAGCTAGATAACATCTTTGGCGAAGCTACCAAACATCCTTCTGCGCGGTTGCGTGTGGCTTCGAGCGAAGTTAACTCTTTTCGGAGTTAACTGAGCACTTCAGGCGAAGCTGTGAGTTAGCTCACTGATAGAGCTTTGAATAGTTTCAAGGCGAAGTTGAATAAACTTAGCCTCTCAGGTGAGGCTATCCCCTTGGGCTCATGTGATGCTATGTGTTGAGCTAACCTAGCATCTTAGACCTGCTTAGGTCACTTCAAAGACAATCTTGGCTCACTATCTGCTTCACTGAATCAGTAGAGTCCAAGTTACTGCTTTGTCCCTCGGAGATGGGTACAGAACTGGTCGTTAGCTTGTCTGTCACTTGTCTTTTATAAATGTCAACAAGTTTAGGCATTGTTCAGGACAGTCAGGAATCTTGTCTTTTTAGAGTGTCAACAAGACCCCTTCAAAGTTTTTGAAAGTTTGCAATGGAATGGTTTAGGCTTCGAAATACTTTGAATTGCTTCGATTGATGGTATGTGAAGTACGAACGTCGCCATGGTGGTTGAGTTCAGCTCGCTTTCAATCCTGCTTCTGGATTGGAATAAGTTTTGTCGAGGAATCGTGTAGATTCGCGATTCTGGATAGTTTCGCGTCTGAGTAGCTCCGCGTCTGGATAGCTCTACGTCCGAGCCTTCCGGAGTAGATTCGCTTCCAATTGGTCTTGGAACGTCATTCTTTTCCCGAGACTAACTGCTTTCGGCTAGTTACGAGAAGGATTATTTCCTTTCCCGAAGTTGAAATAACTTCTCTTGCATTAACGAGGGAGATCATTCCTTCTGCGTGCATTTCCAAGGGAGACTATTCCCTTTCTCAAGGCTCAGTAAATGCCTTAAATTCGCTCGCGCTTCTAAGCTTGAAGCAGCAGCGGTGCGATCAGGCCATGAGGCCTATAAATAGGACACTTGAAGTCTCTACAGAGAAGCAGTCTGTTCATGACATCTCCGTGTTGTTCAGAGAAGTATACTCAGATCTCTGAAATAGTGGGGGGCCCACTCTGGTCATTAACCGGCCAAGAACTGGTGAATCTCGATCATCTAGAGACTTTACCAATGAACTAATGACTTTAGGGAGTTTATCTCCCTTAATTTAGCTTTATTAGCTGCCTCAGGGATTGATTTTTCTTGTTCTTCATTTTGTATCTGACTGATCTGCAGAGAAAGGTTTCAGCCCTATTTCCCAGCTTCTCGGCGAAGCTATCATTTTCTCTTGATCAAAGAAAGATCATTGCATGCTTGCCTGCTAAGTTCGCCATATAGGCAAGGATTGGGACTTAGTCTCTTCAAGGTTGAGCCAGTCTTGCCATACAGTTGGGGTCATGACTGCGTCCCTCTGGATCAGTCTAGCTTAGCCGTATAAGCGAGGCTAGGACTTGGCTCTTCTTAACGCTCCTTCAGTATAACTGTCTTAGGCGGAGCTAAGATTTAGCTTACGCTGAGCTAGCCCGTCATTACTGTGCAAGCGAGGCTATCTTCTGCTTAATTGAAATCCATCCTTAAATTGCAACTGAATCAGATATAAATTACTTCGCCCCAAAGAATTTGCCTTAGCGTGCCATGCTTGCATTTTTTCTTCATTTTACTGCTAACCTGTTTTCAGTTTGCATTTTAGTGAGCTATACTCGCCAGTCTTTTGTTTTGATGAAAGAGACCAGAAAGTTGCCTCTTGCTTTTCCTGTTGAAACTTTAAATCCTAAGCAGGAGGAACAAACTGGGGCAACTGATGTTTGTTCCCAGAAGAGGTCGGCAGTCGCTTATCCGAGATGATCCACTTCGAGGCGGGGCTGGTAGTCGCTTATCCGAGATGATCCACTTCGGGAAAGCGGACGTCACCTATAGGGTTTCGGATCCTTCCTTTGCCTATTTTCATCAAAGAAGATCCGACTTTCTGGTGGCAACCGTTCCTTTGCCAATTTTCATCAAAGAAGATCCAGCTTCTTGATGGTAAAATCTGCCATTATGCGAAGGATTACGGCCTTGTACAGGAGGAAGGCTTTTCGTGTCCAGTTGGTTTGGCTTGGAAGTAGATAGGATCACTTGTATGCCTTTGGAGCAATGATTCGGTTGTATGAAAGACCACTTTGATGTAGCGTCAATGTATCTTCCCTTTTGAATCAATAAAAGTTTATTTTGTGTTGTTTATCTGCTTTGTTTCTCCTTCTTTTTGAGCCGAGAACACCTGGAGTGGACCGACGGAGCTAAACTTCCTGCGAAGTTAAAGACGGAATCCTATCTGAATCAGAAACGAGCTTCCAGTGAAGCTGGCATGAATTTTCTGTGAAGTTCGAGCTCTCAGTGGGGTTAATGTTCATCTTTCAGCAAAGTTACTCAAACGTTGCGTGAAGTCGACGCTGAACTCACGACGGAGTTAGCCCTTAGTGGGGCTGAAGTAATGCTTCTTGGTAAGGCGCTTTAGGCGCCGTTTTAAATTAATTTAAAACGATTGCCTGTGCTCCTTTCGAGGAGGCGGAGCTTTAGGCAGTCATCAGCCTATAAAAGCCTGATCGGGCTGAAAGAGAAGGCACCACTTCTCTTTGAATTTTCAAAGCACTCTGACTCTTTTCTTCTTTTTCCTCCTTCGTTTGGAATTTCAAGAACTTCTTTTTCAGTTCTCCGATGGCTCCCAAAAGACGGGCAGGAAAAGAGGTAGCAACCTCTATGACGAAGGGTCCTTCTCCTCCTCCGATCATCGAACGACCTATTGCGGGTAGGGATCTTTCCTTTTGATCAGAGATTTTCATCTCTCTTTTAAAGCCAATTTCTGGCTATCTTCCGATGAATCCAGAGCGATCAATCATGATTTCGTGATCTTACGCATTCCATTCACTGAATTTTCTTTGATTTCTTGATTTGGAATCTTAGAACCGAAGGGTCTCTTCTTCAAGCTTCCAGGCGAAGCTATCCCTTAGGCGGTTCACATCCTGTTGAATGATAGGGTGCGAAGCTAACCTTTGGAGTGTAACTGAGAAGGATGTTAATGCCCTTAAAATAATATTTAGGCAATAATACCTTTCTGACGAAGTTAGCCCCTGGGGCTTTGTCCCATTCTGTTGTTTGAGGTCAAGCTTCCAGAGCGAAGCTAACACTTGGATATTTTTCTGCATCCTGCCTTCATGTGAATGCAGAGTTACGCTGCAACTGCGAAGCTAAGTTTCGGGGCGAAGCTATCATTAGGCTAGCTTCGCTCAGAGAGCGAGGCTATGCCTTAACTTAAATTGCATTCTTGTTTTAGCTCTTGTTTGGCTGATGAACTAATCATAGTTTCTCCTTGTTCTTGCAGTGTACTATATACTCCTGGTCCTCTGAACAGTCTCTTTGGCACAGCCAGGGGGCTAGATGGTAACGTCAGCCTGCAGTTTCAAGGGCAGCCTTCACGATTCTGTGAGCGAAGTGCTCCTGCGCGGAATGCACTTATTCATGGTGGGGATCAGCGCACCATGAGGAGCATCTTAACTACTGCTCCCCTTGAAGATTCTGACCGTAGAATCTATCGAAAGCCAGGCTTCATGTTCGGAGATGCAGCACCCGACAACGATTACCAGGTTCTAGCCTGAGAAGGGTAGTGGATTTTTAAATTGGATGGTGAGAAGTACTATCTCCCATCTAGCAAGCGACATTTTCCCTTGTGCTTCTTTCAATGTATGATGAGGGCTCAGAAGATGCAGTGGTAAGTGACTCAGACTACTGACTCCGTTCACGTAGGAAAGTTGATAATTTCATCTCCCGGTTACACAAGGGCGGGTCCTCCTCGCTGCATATTGGGTCTCCACCCTGGGAATGTACTTCCAGACCTCCCAGTGGGAGAAAACCCCGTGGTGGCTCAGACCTTTGGAAATCAGTTCTTTAAAGTTTGTGGCAATTATCCAGCCACTGATTTCAGGACTCCAGGGTGGATTCACCCTCCCAAGGCATGGTGGAGGGACTTGACTCTATATGTCTTTGCTCATTTTGAGGAGGATCTGGAGAGGCTAGGACTTTATGAGGCCGTCAGGGCGACCTATTATGGCATTCAGATGAGCGTAGCGAACTTCTACGCCATCTTTGAGTTATACTACTCGGCTACAGGGACCTTCTTCACCCTTGTTGGCGAATTGGGTATGGCTCTGCACGAGATGTGGGAAGTCTCTGCTCTGCCTTTGGGGTCTCTCCCATATGAAGAATATTTCCCGTGCGAGACGGAATTGGCACTTCTGGGGAAGTAGGAGCCCGCCTTGTTTGAGACTTACCGAGAATTGATGTGCCACCTCTACATTTGTTCTAGCATGCATGGAAGCAACAAGGGAGCTTCATGCAGTTTGAAGAGCTGGAAAAATTATTTGTTCCCCGACTTGGAAGGTACTCCTGAAGTGGCTCATTGTGGAGTTGCAGATGAAGACATCTTTCGTCGGATGCAAGAGCACTCTCAAAGGGATTTGATTCTGGAAGAAGATGACGGACCCTATGAGAAAGGCGATATTCTTCGGAGTTTCCACCACCAGGCTCGTCGACCGACGTCTCGGAAGGCACTTCTAGCTGGTTTCTTAATGGTCTGGTTGAAGAGATTGAAAAGTCACCTAGAGGGGGGGGGGTGAATAGGTGACGATGCTAATCTAGTGAACTGAATGAGGAATTTAAAAACTTAATGCAAATTACACTCAAGTGTGATCAACAAATGATGCACACACAACCAAGCAAGCAAATATGAATGAGCAATATAAATAGATGCAAGGCACAAAGTAAAGAGAGAGTTAGAGAGAGTCAATGGATCAAGCGCAAACAACAAGATATGTTCCGAGGTTCGAGCACCCAGCTCTACATCCCCGCCTTCGACACACGAAGGATTTCCAATCCACTAGCTTGACCACAAAGGACTCCCACAAAGGGAACCTCCACCGAGGATTTGGGGCAATCACAATACAAGGAGTACCCAACTCCTCTCCTTACAAACACAACCTCCTCCTTGAGGCACAACTTCAAGCCTACAAACAATCACCTCACAACCCGAGGGATTTCCAAACTCAAAACCAATACAAGGATCACCTCACAACCTTGAGGGATACAACCCAATAGCCAAACTTCCTCAACACAATGAGGGAAAGGCACAAAGCCAAGCTAAAGATAGGGTTTACAACTTAGTGGTTTCAAACAACAACCACAAAATAATCTCTTTTTCCCACACAAAATCCTATAGAAAAGATAGTAGATTTTAGCTCAAGTGTGGAGAAAATCAAGGAATTTGAAACCAGCAACTCAAAGAAAATCTTTGGGAAATAAATGAAACCAAGATAGAGAAGTTCAATTCAAAAGCTTTTCCCAAAACCCTTTTCTTTGATTTTTCAAACCCTAAAGAAAACACCAAAAAGATTGTTCAAATCAAGCTCAAAAACTTCTTTTTATTGCTGTACAAACACCAGAGAGTATGTAAAAATTCGCACAAAAATTCTTAGAGAAAAACTCTTACAAATGGGGTATTTATAGGCTAATCCAGAAAATAGCCGTTGGCTGTATCTTTTGCCAGAATTACCCTGACGGTCGACCGCCCGGTCGACCGCCCAACGGTCAATTTTTGACCCGTTGGCGCTAGCGGTCGACCGCCCGGTCGACCCAAACAAACAGAGAGCAAACCTGCTCTCAGTCGGTCGACCGGCACGGTCGACCGGCTATAGGTGTAGCCAGCGTGCACGTTTCTGTGCACGTCGGTCGACCCATATGGTCGACCGTCTACATGGTGCGGTCGACCGTACCGGTCGACCGATCAGCCTGGCAGACACCAAAACAGGTCAGAAATCTGGGGAAATAAATATCCAATAAATTCTTATAAACTACTAAAAATCCCCAAAATAGTTTTGTCAAATTGCATTGATATATAAACATGTGATAAAAGTTTTGACTCAAATATCAAGCAATTAAAACTATTTTTATGTCTTTTCATTTTTACCAAAAACCAAAAACTGTATTTTCTAAAACTTGAATAGAAAATACGTTTTGTCCAAAACACTTCCAGATACAAAAACATGATAATTAAACACTTTGAAGCATGATGCATATGGATAGAAATCCAATATACATGAAACAAATATATATCATAGTTTTTGTCATTAATTCCAAAATATGTTTTGTCATAAATACCAAAACATAAAACTCATGAAGTAGACTATCAAACTAAGTTTGTTTAAGCAATAGAAGCATGCATGTATATAGAACAAATCATATATACACTAAACCATGTAAACTTATTTTGATATAAAATCTATTCATGAAAACCAAGATCGGTTAAACCTAAAACCGAAAAACCGAAAACCAATATTCAAAACATGAAACGTGTGTGTTGTGAACTTGAGCTTATCATACTATTCTAATCTTTACAATTAGGATCTAAATCCAAAACTAAACTATGGTACCGATGTCTTCTTGTAGAGCGCAATCTCCAAGCCGACTCGATCCAAAACTCTTTGATCCACGGAGCAAGTGCTATATATGATCTTTGACGCTTGGGCTCTTGCATCAACATGTGGGTAGCTTCCAAATCATCTTGTTGAAGCTAATCACCTACTAATAACTTGATTAAAGATCTGAAACTAAAATCACAAGATTATTAGTACACATAACTACATGAGTTAATCATCATCAAAACTAGAGTGGAAGGCCTTTGGGCCAACAATCTCCCCCTTTTTGATGATGACAAAACTCATGGAGTTATATATGCATGGATTAAAGTAAAGCTTCAAAGAAGCTCCCCCTTAACTCATGCATAACAATAAAACATGTAAGATATGCAATGAATGTTCTTAAACACATATAAACATGTTCTAGATACCAATTAAAATAAAACATAAACAATGAAACATGCTCTTGATACCAATAAAACAATAATATTGAAACCAACATATTATTACTAATGAAAACCAACTAAAACATATGCATAAATCAACCATGCATATAAACTACAAATTCTTCTCCCCCTTTTTGTCAATCATCAACAAAGGGGTAAAAACAAACATAATGAAAACAAATACTTCTCCCCCTAAATCTTCAAAAACAAAGAAGCAATAATTTATTCCAAGGGGTAAAACCAAAGTCAATATGAAATGCCAATTGAAAATAACAAACTTTGAGAAATGCCAAATACTAAACTAAATAACATTTTATATCAAAATGAAAACATGTAATGTAAACTTGATACCAATAGATAATAAAAAATTGATACCAAATTTAAGGAAACAAATAGCATCTTGATACCAAAAGAAGATATTTTCATTATAAGCATATGATACCAATTACTTTAATATCATAAAGTTAGGGAGTGGGAAACAAAAACAATGGTAAACCAAATACCAATTGAAATATAAAATATGAGTTTTCTCCCCTTTATGAAATACCAAAAGAAAATATGCATAGGCTTGAAATAAGATACCAATTGAAAATTAAATCAATTGAAACATGATATTCATTAAAAATTCAAGCTTAGCAATCTTAAAATTATGATAAAGCTTGTATATGGATACCAATTGAAAAACTCAAGCTTAACATAACCAAAATTTGTGCTTCAAGATATAGGGATATAATAAGCACAAATAAATCATCTATATATGTATGTAAGAAATAGATACCAATTGAAATTGATACTATATGAAGTGTAAGCATACATATATAAAACAAAACATATATGAGCATACAAAAGGAAGTCAAGATTGATACCAATTGAAAGAATTCAATGATACCAATTGAAATAAGAATAAGATCAAGTGTATGACTCATATCAACTACCACCCATTCATGTTTAAGTTTTAGATGATTTTTCAAGATAAAACATACTTGAACATGGTCTCCCATCCAACCGCCCATAGAAGGTAGGGGTTTTCAAAAATAGATTGAAAATAAGCTTTGTTTGAAAATCTCTACCATAGTGAAGAATACGAACTAGTTATAGGAAAAACTTTAAAACTAGTACGAAATCCTTCAAGTAAGGAATAAAACACAATTGTTTTTCATGAAACACATGTAAATCACATGATCACTAAACACTCAAAATCCATATGGCACAAATTATACTCATGAAATCTAAGTCATGAGAAAACATCAACTAAGGTGAGTGTACAAGTATTGTGTGAAACATGTCATCATGAAAATGGACAATCAAGCTCGATTTAAATTCCTTTAAAATATGAACACATGAAAAACTAAATCTTCATTACTAAAGGAAATTTCCTCAATGATACGAAAATCATCATAACAAATCAAACTCCAAGGCATATGTATGTTTTGACAAAACAAAAGTATACATACATATCCCTAAACACAATTGAGTCCAAAATATAGATTTGCATGAAAAGCAAATGACTCAAGGGGCATACATGTATATCTTAAGGTTTGGCAAATTAGACATATACATGAAGTGAAAACACCTAATCATAGAAAACACATCAAAAATAGGAATACATGTTTGAATGCATGAATCATCAAAACTAGACTATACTAGAACATCTAATGGGAACAAATAGGCATCCAAGCACAAACATATATAAAGGTTTATTTGTGGCCCATTCTATGTACAAGTATAAATCCTAGTTTTAATGAAAACTAACATCTAAGCATATATTCAAATCATTAAGCATAAAATGAGTCATAAATCAACAATATTCTAAAAATGATCATTATGTAAATCCACATGCTATTAGAATTAAGAAATACATGATCAAAACATGTGGCTAAATTAGAAATCATACAACACAAGTTATTTATCAAAACATGAATCATTAAAACAAAAAAATCATAGTCAACCATATGATTTGTATGACAAAGACAAGTGCATTAAACCTATGATAAACATGATAGCTAAAACATAAAGAGAACACAAAATATGGGTCCATACTAAACATGGGTGTCTCAATAACTAATCATGTAAAGCATAAGTCTAATAAACATGGCAAATATCATACTAATCATGAAATAATGACACATGATTCAATAAGAACAAAAAAATCATAAACATCCAAATGGTCATAATGCATATGCATGTGCATTAGATCTAGGGCATACATGTTAGTTTAAACAATGTGAGAACACTTAAATATAGATCCATATAAAATATAGGTGCTCAAGTAACTAAACATGTATAACACTATTCTAAAGAGTATGGCATAAGCATAATGAACAATAAACCATGGCATGCTATAAATAGATGAACATGAAAAGCATGCAATTAAAAATGGGAGTTAGAGAATGATACCAAAACCGATGAAGGTGCATCTCTAATTCTCCACACCACGGTGGTCCTCCCACCAAATCTCCTTGAGAGTGAAGCATCCAAATGGTTCTCCTTTTAGCTTAGAATGCATCCACCTCAAGGCACCAACACTCTCACGTTATGCGAGAGCCTCCACCTACATCAAACATCAAAGAGGTGGATCTTGGTACCCATTTTCTTGTGGGTCCACGGGGGTTAGTATCTCTCCTAACCCAAACAAGATTAGTTGCTAAATTTTCAATATGTAATCTATCATAGCAAAATCTAGCAAGGTGGCCTTTTCGACCACAATGTGTACAAGTACACATGAGCATACATGTTATGATTGTGTCCGTGATGAGCATGTGTATGCCGTGTAGGGTGTGCATGCATAGTTGGAGCTTGTTTCTTGCGAACCAAGGATTCCAAACGAGTGTGATTTAAAGCACATTGGCTCAAAGTGGAGCCCAAACAATCAACACTTTTCTTCAAATTATTTATATCATTTTCAATGCTAGAAGATAAAGTGGAGCATGCAATGGAAGTGCTAGAAGTAGAAGCTATGCTAGCATGGCAAACATGAATATCAATATCATTTTGCAAAGATTTATTTTTATTCAAAACCAAATCCAATTCTTTTGTTATGAAATCAATTTCATTTTTCAAGGTAACATTTTCTTTAAAAACAAGATCTAATTTTGAAGATAAAATCTCATTGTGCTTTACAACATCATCACAATCATTTTTGTTTTTCAAAAATTCATTTTCCTTTAAAGCAAGTTCGAGTTGAGATTTAAGTGAGTCACATTCACTTGCAATCTCTTCCTTCTCTTGCAACATCAATTCAAAATTAGAGCATAAATCCTTTAATTCATTTTTCAAAACAAGATTATCATCTTTCAACAAATCATGTTTTTCTACCAAATTTTCAAGCTTTTGAACAAGTTCCATATTTAAAGTTTGAACTTCAAAACATCCATGACAATAGGAACTAGAGCTATCATCTATTTGAGAATCCGATTGTACCTCAAGGGAGTTCTTCCCTTGGACCATGAGGCATTGCTCTTCGGACTTTTCTCTCTTAGATCTCCTCATCTTGTTGATAATCCTTGGAAGCTCGGGAGAAGTCAAGATGCTCCAAACTGCAAAAGCCGAATCATAACGATCAAAAACATGTAATAAATGTTCATTTAGAGATGCTCTAAGTGCCCTAAGTGCTAATGCATTGGCCTTCTTATGCTTGCTACTATTTGGGAGGGATTCTATGGTAATGGCTTGATAAACTAGATGTCCTAGGTCTTTTAAATGTTTAGTCATATTAGCCTTCCAAGCATCAAGTCTAAAATGATCAAACATAGGAGGCTAGCCATAAGTGCAAACTAAATGTGTGCAAATGAAAATGCAAATGAAGATTAGCAAACCAAGATCTCACTCCTAGGTGGTTAAACCTAAATATCAGGAGCGCTAGCTCTGATACCAATTGAAAAGTCACCTAGATGGGGGGTGAATAGGTGACGATGCTAATCTAGTGAACTGAATGCGGAATTTAAAAACTTAATGCAAATTACACTCAAGTGTGATCAACAAATGATGCACACACAACCAAGCCAAGCAAATATGAATGAGCAATATAAATAGATGCAAGGCACAAAGTAAAGAGAGAGTTAGAGAGAGTCAATGGATCAAGCGCAAATAACAAGATATGTTCCGAGATTCGAGCACCCAGCTCTACATCCCCGCCTTTGACACACGAAGGATTTCCAATCCACTAGCTTGTCCACAAAGGACTCCCACAAAGGGAACCTCCACCGAGGATTTAGGGCAATCACAATACAAGGAGTACCCAATTCCTCTCCTTACAAACACAAATCTCCTCCTTGAGGCACAACTTCAAGCCTACAAACAATCACCTCACAACCCGAGGGATTTCCAAACTCAAAACCAATACAAGGATCACCTCACAACCTTGAGGGATACAACCCAATAGCCAAACTTCCTCAACACAATGAGGGAAAGGCACAAAGCCAAGCTAAAGATAGGGTTTACAACTTAGTGGTTTCAAACAACAACCACAAAACAATCTCTTTTTCCCACACAAAATCCTATAGAAAAGATAGTAGATTTTAGCTCAAGTGTGGAGAAAATCAAGGAATTTGAAACCAGCAACTCAAAGAAAATCTTTGGGAAATAAATGAAACCAGATAGAGAAGTTCAATTCAAAAGCTTTTCCTAAAACCCTTTTCTTTGATTTTTCAAACCCTAAAGAAAAAACCAAAAGATTATTCAAATCAAGCTCAAAAACTTCTTTTTATTGCTGTAAGAACACCAGAGAGTATGTAAAAATTCGCACAAAAATTCTTAGAGAAAAACTCTTACAAATGGGGTATTTATAGGCTAATCCAGAAAATAGCCTTTGGCTGTATTTTTTGCCAGAATTACCCTGACGGTCGACCGCCCGGTCGACCGCCCAACGGTCAATTTTTGACCCATTGGTGCTAGCGGTCGACCGCCCGGTCGACCCAAACAAACAGAGAGCAAACCTGCTCTCAGTCGGTCGACCGGCACGGTCGACCGGCTATAGGTGTAGCCAGCGTGCACATTTCTGTGCACGTCGGTCGACCCATACGGTCGACCGTCTACATGGTGCGGTCGACCGTACCGGTCGACCGATCAGCCTGGCAGACACCAAAACAGGTCAGAAATCTGGGGAAATAAATATCCAATAAATTCTTATAAACTACTAAAAATCCCCAAAAATAGTTTTGTCAAATTGCATTGATATATAAACATGTGATAAAAGTTTTGACTCAAATATCAAGCAATTAAAACTATTTTTATGTCTTTTCATTTTTACCAAAAACCAAAAACTGTATTTTCTAAAACTTGAATAGAAAATACGTTTTGTCCAAAACACTTCCAGATACAAAAACATGATAATTAAACACTTTGAAGCATGATGCATATGGATAGAAATCCAATATACATGAAACAAATATATATCATAGTTTTTGTCATTAATTCCAAAATATGTTTTGTCATAAATACCAAAACATAAAACTCATGAAGTAGACTATCAAACTAAGTTTGTTTAAGCAATAGAAGCATGCATGTATATAGAACAAATCATATATACACTAAACCATGTAAACTTGTTTTGATATAAAATCTATTCATGAAAACCAAGATCGGTTAAACCAAAAACCGAAAAACCGAAAACCAATATTCAAAACATGAAACGTGTGTGTTGTGAACTTGAGCTTATCATACTATTCTAATCTTTACAATTAGGATCTAAACCCAAAACTAAACTATGGTACCGATGTCTTCTTGTAGAGCGCAATCTCCAAGCCGACTCGATCCAAAACTCTTTGATCCACGGAGCAAGTCCTATATATGATCTTTGACGCTTGGGCTCTTGAATCAACATGTGGGTAGCTTCCAAATCATCTTGTTGAAGCTAATCACCTACTAATAACTTGATTAAAGATCTGAAACTAAAATCACAAGATTATTAGTACACATAACTACATGAGTTAATCATCATCAAAACTAGAGTGGAAGGCCTTTGGGCCAACAGAGATGTGTGGTGCTGTCTTCGTCTAACGATGTCATTCATCCAACTGTCTTATTGCCTGCCGTTCGTCTAGTCCATGGTCGTTCTCTTGGACTTGTTCCAGCAATGGTGTGCTGTATTCAAAGAGACCTTCGTGCATTAACGGAGGCTTTCTGTAGGCCATCAACAACGAAGCGGGGAAAGGGGACTATCTTGCCTCGCGAGGGGCCAAACCCCAGAATAGGTTTGCCATATACTTATTTAATGGCATGGTTTGCCCTTCACTGCCCTTCCATCATCCAAGCCAGAGAGGAGCCCCCAGAAGGTGTTCGAATGGCGCTTCTCCGTTGATTCAAGGGGTGTTCATGGTCAAAGACTTATGTGGCTGCGGTCCGTAAGCTGCTGTGTCGTCATGACGTCTATAGCCTTTTCCGATGCTTCCCCTACATTCGCGATGCGGGCTATGGTGAAGAATTCAAGGATATGGGAGAAGGGCAGACGTCATTGAGTCGGGGAATCTTCGAGTGGCTGGTTAGCATCCGGCCATCACACTTGTTGTATAGAAGTGGGGACACCTGTTACCTGGAGCCCTATGTTCCGAGTCGGTTTGCTCGCCAGTTTGGGTATGACCAACTGTATGTAGGCAATCCAAATAGCAGTCTGGCCTTCATGGGGAGTCTCATCGAAGGAGCTCAGGCTTGGCAGTTCTTCATTGCTGGCTGTACTGAGGCGCGACTGTGCATGGCACTAAGGACTCCGAACCTTCTGACGACCTTGGGATTCTGCCAGTGGTATAGAACTTTGAACTCCACACCCATTGGATTTTTTATTAATTCCTTTGGTGTGAAGTTAATTTCTCAGCGGCTGAAGAGGAAGGTTACTGAGAAGAGCGAGGTGTTCGGAATGGGAGTTTTAATTGTAATCAGAGAGAGGGTTTAGAGTAAACCTTTGATGTTCGTGTGTTGATGTTCAAAAAACTCCAAATGTATTTGTAGGTTTACTATACTCCTTCCGAATCACCGTTCGTAGCACAAGCTATGACGGGTCGATTCCACAAGGAGAGTTAGCAATAGAAGCATTCACGATTTTTTATATTGATATTTTTCAAGAAGAAAAACAAAGGTTCTTCTTTGTTTTAAGAAAAACAAAATGACAGAGAAAGTGAATGAAAAATTCTTTGTGGCTTTTGTAGAAGAAAAAGGAAAAGGATGGAAAGAAAGATGAAATGAAAATGGATATATTTTAAAAAGAGAACGTTTTAAGAAAAGAAACTTTGAAGTACTATAGGAAGAGAAACCATGACTAACTAACACTCTAATTTACTAACTTACTAATCTCATAGGGTGATGCATGCCTCATATTGATTCATCGGCAAAGATTTGTCTCGCTTGTTTAGTCAATGTATTCTCCCATATAAAGGATGTGTTATCTTCTCGGCTTGACTAGTTGCCTCATTGATTCATTGGCTCCCGAGATAGATTTTCAGTAATGGAACAAGGATAGTCACTCCAAGATATGCTAAGAAAGAAAATGCATGATTCATTAGTCCATCAAAGCTATACTTAAGGTAGCATGAAATAAGAAACTTGTACTGTTAGTCATTAGCATAGTTAAGTGCTCCATCTTCATGTTCCACCAACGCACTTGTTCTAAAGACAAGGCTCTAAGTGAGGCTCACATGAATCATATGGAAGGGGAACAAGCATTTGCTAAGAATTGAAAGTAACTCATCTTCATTTGGGATAAGAGAGACTTGAAAATTTGCAAGACTAACAATAAAGCCTCCAATGATTCACATGAGCTAGCAATCACCCAAGAGTTAGTAGTTAGTAAAGTTAGAGGTTAGTTAGTCATGTTAGGCAGTTAGCTAGACATGAAAGTAAAGATCAAGCAACAATCCATTGTAGAAAGCAAATACAAAATGGTAAAAGCTTAAAGAAAATAATGTACTAGAATAAGAAAACATTGAAAGAAGGAAAGATCAATTCTTGTATTGAGTTGTCACCTGCTCCAATTACAAGATTTCTCATCTCTCTCTTTTCTGGATTCTAGAAGGAGAAAGAAAATTACAATAGAGACTAAAGAAAACCTAGAGAAAATCCCAACAATTTCCCTAAAAAGACAATGCTCTTCTCTCCTCCCCCGATTACAGAGGCCCTAGGGGTCTATTTATAGGCTTCAGGAGACGAGGCCTTCCAATCACAGCCGTTGGATTAAACGCTGGATCAACGGCCAAAGGATTGCCGCGGACCCGCGGCCAAAGCCGCGTTTCCACGGCAGAATTTTGGCCGTTGCGCCAGCGAATTTTTCTATCATTCTGTTATCCCTCCTGTGCCTCACTGGATCTTCTAGAAAGGGAATATGCCTGGATTAATCCAGATTTGGGCTTCTTTCTTGTGAGCTTCTAAATTAATCCTTTAATTCCCTTAAAATATCATTGTTGTTGGGCCTTCATCTCCATTAATGTTGGACCTGAAAAAGGAGAGAAAAAAGCAATAAAAATCTCATATTTCTTCATATAAAGTATAGTATAGTAGTGAAAATGATGCATTAATGAACTCCAATCACACCCCCATACCTATCTTTTGCTCGTCCCTGAACAAAAAGAAAAAAGAGAAAAAATCCTAACTAAATTATTAGACCATTTTCGTAGGTGACACGATTGCACTGAGCTCGTGCAACAAGCCGTTAAACCTCTAGATTACCCTAGAGGAGGAGTGTTGTCTCCTGAGGGTTTTCAGTGGATTGCACCCATAAAATCTAAGAAAGAAAAAATGTTAGTGAAAGAGAAAAAGAAAAATTTATGATCCATTTTTTTTCAAGAATTTCAGTGATCTATCAGTTTCTGGTTACCCTAAACTTTTTCTTCTTTTTATAAGTTTCAATTTAAAGTCTTGTTTTCAACTTAGGTTAAGTTTTTAAGAACAGAGAGAAAACTGGATTTTGTATCAAACCTAATATATATACATCTATATGTATGAGGTATTTTTCTTAGACTTGAGTTCATTTATTTACTTTTATATATATATATACATAGTTTATTATTTATTTATTATTATTATTTTTTTTATTTTTATTTTTATATTTACATCTCCTTAGCTTCATTAGGCTTTCTAATTTACCCATGTAGCGAGCCTTTTACTGATGACTCCCAAACCAGCCGGTCTTAGGGCACCAGATAAAGATACATCCCTAAGGTCCAAGGACTCGAGTAAACTAGGTCATGAATGCTAAGGACTTAACCACCTTTAGGCGTGACTGGCCATGCTTCTTATGGCACAACTAACTAGGTTAGTTAGTGATTAAGTTTTTATTTTATTTATTTATTAATATGTATATATTATATATTTTTTCTTCTTTTTTTATTTTTTTATTTATATATATGTGTAAATAGAATCACTAAGTCTTTGATTAATCCCTCACTATGTAAATGTATATAATGCTCAGGAAAGAATCAAAATCTAGCTATCTTTTCTATTCTTTTTCTTTCTTAACCTAAAGATCTGACAAAACTTCTTTTTTCAACTTATATTAAGAAATTTTAGTTTAGAATATCCGTAATTCCTAAGATCAAGTTTAATTCTTTTTGAAAAAATGGATCAAAAAATATATATATATATTTCAAAGTTTATCCTAAAAAGAAAATCTAGAGAAAAATCCTATGTTATTTAAAAAGAAAATCTAGAGAAAAATCCTATGTTAGTATCTACCCCCATACCTATCTCATGCATTGTCCCCAATGTATGCAAGATAATGTATGCTTGAAATAGGTAAAGAAAAGGTGTCACCCTCTCTGTCGGCTTGGACCAGCGGTGGTGCTAGGTCCGGCTGACTGTGAGCGCCGCAGACCTTCCTCAATGCAATCTAAACGAGATGTCTTCTCCTCAACTTGTTTGCGTAGTCTAATTGTCCCCAAAATATCTTCTTCATGCCACGCCAAATGGTAGACATGAAGGCACGTGAATCAGCAGGGGGTCCTGTTGCCGAAAGGCCAGCTCATCCTCTTCCTCTAAAAGTTCCTCTGAAGAGGACTCAACTGGTGCATCTTCGGACTGGACACTAGGAGTCCAGACCGCATGAAGACAATTGTTGTAAGCACTAGTGGCCCTCTCTGGTGTAATGAATACCCTATCATATGAGTCAAAAACTGCATCTGGTAAGAAGTCCCACACAGACGAGTTATCAGAATTAGGTGTGAGTATTTTGCACCGCGAATGCGTGAGGAGTTTGTGATTAGACTATGGAAGATTGTCTTATTAATACAGATCGTGTGCTGCTGAGTCATGAGGTCGTGTATGATTTACAGCATCGGCCTGTTAAAGGAGGTCGTGTGGTCAAGCCCTAAAATGTTGCATTGAATCCAGTGACCAACGCAATGGACATTTCTAAACGTAGTACTGGCTTTGAGCCCCTATCTTGCTCTGTACAGTAATTCCCCATGACAGTCATGTAATCGATTAAAGGAAGGGGATCGCAATGATGTGGGTTGCAAGGGACATGTGTGAATTCCTTTAGCAGAGGAAGCGTGATAATAATGTCTCCCGTGGGCATGTGCACCATGATTTGGTATGTGTCAAAGTTTACAGAGGCGTGGTCTGTGAAAGTATAGAACAATTTGACTAGCTCAGGACAATAATAAGCCTCGTGATCTGAATTATCATATATCAATGCATACCAATCCCAAGCACGAATACGATCTAAGAAAATATGCCCATAACCGTTAACATCGCTAGGAATTCGAGAAAAATCTTTTCAGCGAAAATTGACGGTGCCATGATTAATAATATGAAGCAACAGGAAGAAATACGCAAACCTCCCCCGGACTACGTGGGGGAAATGTTGGCCCAAAGGCCTATCACCCTAGTTTTGATGATGATCAACTCATGAAGTTATGTTTACTAATGATCTTATGTTTAATTAGTGACAGATTCATTATCAAGATCTTAGTAGGTGCATAGCTCAACAAAGGACAAAATATCAAGATTTGGAGCTAGCACGGTGTGATCCAAGGAGCTTTTGGATCGAGCTTGGACCAAGTCAAGAAGATGAGAAGCCTTCAAGTGAAGACTTCAAGAAGATGAAGACTTGTGTCTAGGTATAAGATTTTGTTTTTGTTTTTAGTTAAAAATGTAAAGGATAGAGTAGTTGGTGAATTGCTCAAGTATACCATGCACACACACTCTTGATTTAGTTTGTTTTAGAAAAGAATTTTAACCAAAAACTAAACATGTATTCAAGTGAAGATTTCAAGTGTTTTGGTATTTCTTATGAACATGTTTTTTAACCAAAACAATTTTAGAACTCTCGGGTTTTCTCGGTCGACCGGGCGGCCGACCGTTCTGCTGATCTGCTCGACATTCTTTTAGTTTTCTAGTCATAACTTTTGATTCTTAAATTCAATTAACATGATTTAAATTGCATTTAAAGATGACTTTCAGAGCTACATTTAATATTCAATAATCATTTCTGATTTAAATGTTAAGAATGTCAAATATTGGGTTGAAGTCTGTTCTTGTTCTAAAAATAGTTTACAGTTTCTGATTTGATACCTTTTAATATTTTATTGATAACTTTCAATTCTGAATTGATATTGATTTGATTTAAGTTGCATTAGAAATAAGACTTCAATATATACAACTTCATCCTATATACTTATTCCCAAATTCGAACGTTTTAGACCTCAAAACTGTGCTCCAAGTTAACCCATTGCACAGAGGTCGGTCGACCGGGCCGGTCGACCGACGTGCACAGAACCGTGCACGTCTGGCAGTTCTGTGGGCGGTCGACCGGGCCGGTCGACCGGAACTGAGAGCAGTGCTCTCTGTTCTTCTGGGTCGACCGGGCCGGTCAACCGGAGGCTCCAACGGTCGGATTTTTTACCGTTGGCGGTCGACCGGCAGGCCTGTCAGAACCCCAACGGCTAGTTTTTGACATCCTATATATTTAGGGGTTTGTGGACTGTTTTCACTAAGATTTGGAGAAGTTTTTAGAGCCAGTTTTTCTCACTCTTTTCAGAAGTTTTTCTCCACAAAATAGAGAGCTAATACTTCCAATCTAAAGGGAGTTTTATTTAGAGTGTGCTAAAAGAGATTTCTTGAGTTTTTCACCATAGCTTTCATCCTTGTTTTTCTCACACCACACTTGAGCCATCCATTGATTATTCATCCTATAGGTGTGTTGTAGTGAGAGTGCTTTAGGTGATCAAAGTGTTGTGATCACCAAAGATCTTTTCTTTGTTCTTTGAGGAGACAGGCAAGTGTGCTCGTGATTGTTTGGGTCCTAGTGAGGACTTGGTGGTTTCGGGTTCGGGTGCGAACTCGTGTTTGAGGTGCGGCCTCGGCGAGCCGGTGGGCTTGCGGTGTGTAAGGGACTAGAGAGTCCGAGGGCTTGTAGGTGTTGCGGCACCGAGGAGAGATCCATTGGGATCTTGCATAGTGGAAATCCTTCGTGTGTCGAAGGCGGGGATGTAGAGCAAGTGTGCTCGAACCTCGAAACAAACCCTTTGTGTTTGCAATTTCTCACTCTCTCTCTCTCTCTCTCTTTGTCTCTTATTATATCTTGCATGCTTATTACTTGTCTTTATCTTTCATGCTTGATATATTGTGTGCTTAATTGATATACTTGCGTGGGATTGTTGCTAACACTTGTATTTAACCAAGAGAGCCAACGCGGCACCTCAACCCATTCAAGGGGAATCTAGAGGAGTTTGTCCAGAGCCCTTCATGGGGAATTCGGCAACACTCTTGTGTTATACATAGTATTTAGTGTAAAAGATTTTATTAGGTCATAATTGCTTTTTGCTTCCGCATTATTTGCATTATTTGCATAATTCATCATTAAGTGACCATTAGATTAGCCTTCACCTATTCACCCCCCCTCTAGGTGAACCTTTAGGAAAAACTCAAAATCGATTGCAGAGAGCAATCAGCTGTGGCAGCAGATGAACAGGTAATGGATCTAGAGATTTCAAAGGGCCGCGACAGCAAAGAAATTTGGCGGCGCTCCAGAGGCGTTTAGATTGCCGCAGATGCGCGGCTGAGGCCGAGGAAACGCGGCACTTTTGAAGAGACAGAGGGGAAGAAAATTAGGGGCGGCGCTGGCGTTTCTCGTTTTAGATCTGGGGTTAAAACTAGGGTAAGGAAAAGGAGACGGGATAGAGGGTATTTATAGAGAGCTGAGAAAGATAAAATCCCCAAATTATCCTAGTTGAGATTAGGAATTTACAACCCTAGGGCAATTTAAAGGAGTTTATGGAGAGAGAAAAGTCCTAGGTGCTACTTAGCACCTAAGTCCATTTATTTATTTTTATTTTTATTTTTTTATCTTTTTTCTCTTTTTTTTGTTATTATTATTTACAAGAGAGGTCCCAAAATGATATACAGAAGATACTGGGAAAAGTGACAAATGATGTGGTCACATGTAGACTGGGTCACAAAGACCCAGTTCAAAAACATCGTGTGACTCAGACTCTGTGGTAAAAAATGGCTTTAGGCGTTGACCATTGACTGTAAAAGTGTTGCCATTTTTAGGATCAAAAACTTCAATGGCACCATGAGGGAAGACACTTTGGACGATGTATGGACCTGACCACCTGGTTTTCAGTTTACCAGGAAAAAGGTGGAGTCTCGAGTTATACAACATAACTTTTTGTCCTGAGACAAAAATTTTCCTATGAAGTGATTTATCGTGGAAAAGCTTAGCTCTTTGTTTAGTAATCCGAGCGTTATCATATGCATCATTTCTCAGTTCTTCTAATTCAGATATCTGCAATTTTCTCAAAGCACCGGCTTTGTTTAAGTCCAAATTCAGCTGTTTCAATGCCCACATGGCACGGTGCTCTAACTCCACAGGCAAATGGCAGGGTTTTCCAAATACAACTCGATATGGAGCATACCGAGGACAGTCTTGTAGGTAGTCCTATAAGCCCATAGGGCATCAAATGAGTTTGATGGACCAGTCCTTACAATTCTGTCCGACAGTTTTCTCCAATATTAGTTTAATTTATCTGTTGGCGACTTCCACTTGCCCGTTCGTCTGAGGATGATAGGCTGTGGATAATTTATGAGAGATAGAGTATTTTCGCATTAGGGCTTCAAAAGCCCGGTTGCAGAAATGACTCCCGTTATCACTAATTATCGCACGGGGGGCTCCGAAGCGTGAAATGACGTTTTCTCGTAAAAACTTGATGACTACTTTGTTGTCATTTGTCCTAGTTGGAATGGCTTCAGCCCACTTAGAAATGTAGTCTACAGCCACCAAAATATATTGGTTGTCATAAGACAGAGGGAAGGGTCCCATGAAATCAATGCCCTACAAATCAAAATTTTCTACTTCTAAGATAGGTGTAAGGGGCATCATGTCTCTACGTGTGATTCGACCCGTCATTTGACATCTGGCACAGAGCTTGTAGAAAGTATAAATGTCTTTAAAGAGAGTGGGCCAGTAAAATCCACTCTGAAGGACTTTTTCAGCAGTCTTTCGTGGACCAAAATGTCCACCGCAAGCTAATTTGTGATAGAATGTCAAAACACTATGATGTTCATCCTCAGGAAGACACCTTCTAATTATCTGGTCAGGACAATATTTGAATAAATACAGTTCATCCCAAAAGAAAAACCGTATTTGACTCCTAAAGCGGTATTTGTTCTGACCTGACCAATCGGAAGGAGTTCGCCCAGTTGCAAGGTAGTTTGCTATATCAGCATACCCGGGCTCTTTACACATTGTGAAAATGTGTTCGTCAGGGAAGTTGTCATTGATTGGGATTGTCTCCGTTGGTGCATTGGGAATTCGCGAAAGGTGATCTGCTACCACATTCTCAACACCCTTTTTGTCCTTAATTTCCAAATCAAACTCTTGAAAAAGAAGTATCCATTGAATCAGTCTAGCCTTTGCGTCCTTCTTTTGCATCAAGTATCTAAGGGCGGAGTGATCAGTAAAAATCGTTGTCCTAGCTCCTATTAGGTATTGACGGAATTTCTCGAACGCAAACACAACAGCTAAAAATTCCTTTTCAGTAGTTGTGTAATTTAGTTGGGCTTCATTAAGTGTCCTACTAGCATAGTAAATCATGTGTTACCTGTTATTAATACGCTGTCCTAGAACAGCGCCTATAGCATAATCGGAGGCATCACACATGATTTCAAAAGGCCTAGTCCAATCTGGTGCTGAAATTATCGGTGCCGAGACAAGTCTGTGCTTAAGCTCCTTCCAAGCTTGTAAACATTCTTCATCAAATTTGAAGGGCACATCTTTTCTTAAGAGATTTGTCAAAGGTCTAGCAATTTTGCTAAACCCCTGAATGAATCTTCTATAGAAACCAGCGTGCCCTAGAAATGATCTAATGTCTTTTAAGTATTTGGCTCAGGGAGCTTTGTTATTACTTCCACTTTAGATTTATCAACCTCAATTCCTTTGTTTGAAACTTCATGCCCTAGGACTATTCCTTGCTGGACCATAAAGTGACACTTTTCCCAGTTGAGTGTCAAGTTTTTCTCCATGCATCGTTGTAAAACCAGCTTAAGATGGTGCAAGCATTGTTCAAAGGAATCACCATAAATAGAGAAATCATCCATGAAAATCTCCAAAAATCTTTCCACCATATCAGAAAAAAGACTAAGCATGCAACCTTGAAACGTTGCGGGAGCATTGCATAGGCTGAAGGGCATTCTTTGGTATGCAAATGTTCCAAAGGGATAGGTGAATATCCATCCAGGAAATAGTAGTACTCATGTCCAGCTAGTCTCTCGAGCATTTGGTCTATGAATGGAAGGGGAGAGTGATCTTTACATGTGGCAGTGTTTAATTTTCGGTAATCAATACAGACTCAAATCTTCGTAGGAAGTCGAGTTTGTACCAATTCTTTCTTATCATTTTCTACCACAATAAACCCTGCTTTCTTTGGCACAGCGTGGACTGGACTTACCCATTGGCTATCGGATATGGGATAGATAATCCCATTGTCTAATAGCTTCAAAATCTCAGCTCTAACAGCCTCCTGCATGATTGGGTTCAGTCTACGTTGTGGGTCACGTTTTGGTTTTGCATCCTCCGTCAAATGAATCTAGTGTTGCACAATGGATGGACTAATCCCCTTTATATCAGCCATGGTCCAACCAATGGCTTCTCGATTCTCTCTTAACACCGTAAGGAGATCCTCTTCTTGTTGTTTAGTAAGATGGAACGCAATTATCACGGGAAAAGCTTCTTTCTCATCCAAGTATTGGTACTTGAGATGGTTGGGAAGAGCCTTAAGCTCAGAAGAAGGGACAAGATCTATCAATGATTGTTCTTTGTGCAAGGGAAGGATAGGGGTGGCATTTGTGGCCCATTCCATAGTGGACTCAATGATCTGATCAAGGTTGAAGTCATTAGACTCCAATTCAAATTCTCTATCGGACTTATATTCAATCTCCATGTCATGTTCACTTGTTAATCCCTCGATCAAGTTCACTTCAAATGACTCATTATCCAAATCTCGAGGTTGTTTTCCCAGGTGAAAAACATTCACCTCTTTTGTCATATCTCTAAAAGTTAGACGCATTAATCCATTCCTACAGTTGATGATTGCGTTTGCAGTGGCTAGGAAGGGTCGTCCTAGAATGACAGGTGTCTGAGCTTTGGGAATGTGTACGAGTTGCGTCTCTAGAACAATAAAGTTTACAGGGTAAATGAATTCCCCGACTTTTATTAGAACATCTGTAATCTCCCCTTGGGAATCTTTACAGATCGATCAGCCAGTTGTATAGTAACTCTTGTTGGACGGAGGTCGCCTAACCCAAGTTGCTGATACACAGAGAAAGGAAGAAGATTGATGCTGGCTCCTAGATCAAGTAACGCCCTGTTTATCGTGGTCTGTCCTATAATACAGGAAATGGTTGGACTCCCTGGGTCTTTATGATTGGTCGCTAATGTTGCATATTTAATATCATATGTCCATACTTATTATAGAATAAAAGCCTGCATTGTCCTAATTAATTGTTTGATTTATTTGCAGGCCCAATCTTTAAGGAGTTGAAGAGAAATGAGCCCAAAGCCCACCAAAATTCTGAATTAAATCAGAATTAATTCGCACTCACTAAATCAGGGCAAAATTAAGAGATTGAAAATCGGTTGAGAAGAATCCTCTCAGAATCGATCGGTTAAAGCCAAGAATCCAAGGCCATTTCGTCAGAATCTGGGACTCAAACGAAGAAACTAACACAGGATAAAGTCAGAAGATAATCCCAAGATGACCCACCAACAGGGTGTGGCTATCTGGCCACACCCTGGCGGAGATAACGCGGCAAAAGCCGCATTTTCGCGGCAATCCTGGGGAGTTAGGGGGAGCGTTTGCTCCCCCGATCTCCCCGGGATCCTCCTTACTAGGTTTATGCCTATAAAAGGCCAGTATCTGCGCTAAAAAGTGGACGCCAATGCAGAGATAGGTTTAGACTAGTTTTCCATTTTGTAGTTTAGGTTTTTCTTTTTATGTAACTTGTATGTAGCTTAGGTTAGATGATGATTCATGTAAGTAAGAGAGAGAGGCATATGTTGAGAGTGACACCGATGTACCCTCCTCCTTTCTTCCATAGTTTCAAGCAATAAAGGTAACAATTGTTTATGTTCTTCTTTACTTTCATTTTCTTTTGTTTTCGTTTTCCTCTTCTACTTTACCTCGTTTGTTTTTGTTGAGTTTACAAGTGAATTCCAAAGCACAAGTACACCGATGTTATGAGAGTGCCAACGATAGTTCATGAAGACGTTCTCCTCCTCAAAACGTATCACTTCATGCTTGTGCTAGACTTGATGATATAATGCGAACAGGGACTGAGCTCGAGCTTATGATCTATGTGTTGAATGCCTCCAAAGCAAAGGTAGAACAAGCAAAGGTTTTCAAGTAAGTCATAAATCAATCTAGGTAAGTATTCTTCACTCTTCTTTCTTTCTTTTCTTTTATTTCTTAGTTTAGATCACCAACTACCTCTTCCAAATCATTCTCTTTCGACTCACTTGTACATAATCGCTTTCTTTCGCCGTTTTCTGATTTTTTCCACCTTCTTCATCTGTCACTTTCTTCTTAACTTTAACTATTACTTCTTTTTCTTTTTGTTAACTTAAAAACAGAGAAGAACTATCGTTTTGTTTTCTTAACGATTTCAATACAAGAACGTAAACGCTTCTATCGCAAAACCCTCCTTGTGGATCACGACCCGCATAGCCACTTGCTATAGCGGAAGAATTGAGCACTTGCACATCTTCTTTCTTAAGTTCTATAAATCTCGTATTTTGTGTGCAGGTTCAGCCTCAATCAAATTTTGGCGCCGTTGCCGGGGATCGAACCCGGGTCACCCGCGTGACAGGCGGGAGTACTCACCACTATACTACAACGCCCTTAAGGTAACCATTTTCCTTCCCTTTCTTCTTTTTCATGCATCTATCATTAATTCATACATTGAGGACAATGCATGAGATAGGTGTGGGGGAGGGTCTAACATAACTTTTCTTTTTCTTTAAAATTAAAAAAAAATTAACATTTTTCTTTACTTTTAAAAACTTATTGAAAAATAGAAACAATATTTTGACTTATTTTTATAAGAAATTAAGTTAATTTTAAGGAATAGGAAAATCCAAATTAGGATTTCTTATACTTGGTCAAAATAAGATTATTTGTTTGATTTTTAGAGTTAGGAAGATAATTTGTCAAAGTAATTTGGTCTTGATCTTTACCTTGATGAAATATGCACACTTCATACACTTACACACTTAGGGTTCAAAAACAAAGATTCTTATGCTTTATAAAAAAAAACAAGTCTAATTATTGATTAGCTAGGTGCTTTGGCCTAAGCAAGCCTTAGTATTTATGCGAAAGATGATTAGATAAGTTATAAAAAAAATATATATATATACAAACAAATCTAATTATTGACTAGCTAGGTGCTTTGGCCTAAGCAAGCCTTAGTATTTATGCGAAAGATGATAGATAAGTTTGAAAAGAAAAATCCTCTGATTAAGCTGGGTATTTGTGCCTAATAAAGCATAAGTATTCACGCCTAAAAGAGGTTCATATAATAAAATCCTTAGTTTTGTGGCCTTGTTTGCTCGAGTCCTTAAGTCCTTGGGGGTGTTTTCTCACCTGGTGCCCTAAGACCGTTTGGTTTGGGAGTCATCGATTAGAGGCTCGTTACATGGGCAGATTAGAAAGCCTAATAGATCTAAGGAATAATACCACAAAAAAAGTATATATAAATAAATAAGGCATAAGAGTAAGAGTTAATGAACCCTTAGTCAAAATTTTCACAGTCACGAAGGTGCATATGGCTCAGGGTAAAGTAATAGACTAGATGAGAAGTACAATTTGACTCCTTTCTTTGATTGATAACAAATTTTTGAATAGAAACTAAGTTTAGAAATGAAAAATTCAGTTTTCCTATAACTTATAGATTGCTTAGATCTTACAATTATATTTCAAATATTTTTCTCTTTCAAAATGCCTTTCGAAAATACTAACTCTTTATTTCCCTTTCTTTATGGATTTTGTGGGTGTAATCCGCTGAAAACCCTCACGAGACAACACTCGTCCTCTAGGGGAAACCTAGAGGTTTAACGGCTTGTTGCACATGCTCAGTGCAATCGCGTGACCTGAGAAAGTGGTCTAATAATCCTTAGTATAGTTTAGTTGTTTTGCTCGAGGACGAGCAAAAGATAGATATGGGGGTGTGATTGGTCGCTAATGTTGTATATTTAATATCATATGTCCATACTTATTATAGAATAAAAGCCTGCATTGTCCTAATTAATTGTTTGATTTATTTGCAGGCCCAATCTTTAAGGAGTTGAAGAGAAATGAGCCCAAAGCCCACCAAAATTTTGAATTAAATCAGAATTAATTCGCACTCACTAAATCAGGACAAAATCAAGAGATTGAAAACCGGTTGAGAAGAATCCTCTCAGAATCGATCGGTTAAAACCAAGAATCTAAGGCCATTTCGTCAGAATCTGGGACTCAAACGAAGAAACTAACAAAGGATAAAGTCAGAAGATAATCCCAAGATGACCCACCAACAGGGTGTGGCCATCTGGCCACACCATGGCCGCGAAAACGTGGCAAAAGCCGCGTTTCCGCGGCAATCTTGGGGAGTTAGGGGGAGCGTTTGCTCCCCCGATCTCCCCGGGATCCTCCTTACTGGGTTTATGCCTATAAAAGGCCAGTATCTGCGCTAAAAAGTGGACGCCAATGCAGAGATAGGTTTAGACTAGTTTTCCATTTGTAGTTTAGGTTTTTCTTTTTATGTAACTTGTATGTAGCTTAGGTTAGATGATGATTCATGTAAGTAAGAGAGAGAGGCATATGTTGAGAGTGATACCGATGTACCCTCCTCCTTTCTTCCATAGTTTCAAGCAATAAAGGTAACAATTGTTTATGTTCTTCTTTACTTTCATTTTCTTTTGTTTTCGTTTTCCTCTTCTACTTTACCTCGTTTGTTTTTGTTGAGTTTACAAGTGAATTCCAAAGCACAAGTACACCGATGTTATGAGAGTGCCAACGATAGTTCATGAAGACGTTCTCCTCCTCAAAACGTATCACTTCATGCTTGTGCTAGACTTGATGATATAATGCGAACAGGGACTGAGCTCGAGCTTATGATCTATGCGTTGAACGCCTCCAAACCAAAGGTAGAACAAGCAAAGGTTTCCAAGTAAGTCATAAATCAATCTAGGTAAGTATTCTTCACTCTTCTTTCTTTCTTTTCTTTTATTTCTTAGTTTAGATCACCAACCACCTCTTCCAAATCATTCTCTTTCGACTCACTTGTACATAATCGCTTTCTTTCGCCGTTTTCTGATTTTTTCCACCTTCTTCATCTCTCACTTTCTTCTTAACTTTAACTATTACTTCTTTTTCTTTTTGTTAACTTAAAAACAGAGAAGAACTATCGTTTTGTTTTCTTAACGATTTCAATACAAGAACGTAAACGCTTCTATCGCAAAACCCTCCTTGGGATCACGACCCGCATAGCCACTTGCTATAGCGGAAGAATTGAGCACTTGCACATCTTCTTTCTTAAGTTCTATAAATCTCGTATTTTGTGTGCAGGTTCAGCCTCAATCACTTTATATTTCACAGGAATTGGCCCAGTTAGCAACTCACTTATGTTTGAAGCGAGGATGACCTTCTTTGGGACATTTGCTTTCCTTTTCTTGGTGCACATATCTTTTAAGAACTTGGCATATGAGGGGACTTGTTGTATGGCATCAAGAAGGGGTACATTGATCTGGACCTGATTAAACATTTCCCTAATCTTCTCCATTTGAGCATTAGTCTTTTGGTTTGCTAGCCTATTAGGGAATGGTACAATAGGCTTGTATGGTTGCTCATTTGCCTTGTCTTTGTCATTTGATTTGAAAGTTGACGGTTGTGAACTAGAGGATTGATTATTTTGAGTTGGTTGTACCAGAACAGGAGGTGTTGATACTGAGACTAATTTATTAGGCTGATTAGAAACCTGATTGTCTATCTTCTTTCTAGATCTCAAAATATGAACAATATTGCATTGACTTGGACCTATGTCTTCAGCTTCATGAATAGGGAAGGGGTTTTTAGGATTGGGCAATGGCTGACTTAGTAGTGTTCCCTTTTGTCTTTCATTCAAAGAGTTAGCCAATTGACCTATCTGAACCTCTAACCTATTGATAGCCTGATTGTGGGTGTTCATCATTGAGGCCTGAGTTTTGGATAAGGTTTCAATCATTCTTTCCAAATATGACAATTTTTTATCTGGATGATTTTGTGTTTGTTGTTGCTGATATGTGGGCTGGAAGCTTGATTGGAAATTTGGTGGACTCTGGTGGAAACTGGGTTGATGAGACTGACCAGGATATTGGTGTGGGAATGGTTGCCTTGGTTGCTCATGACCAGACTGACTCCATGAGAAATTTGGATGGTTCCTCCATCCCGGTTATATGTTTTGGAGTATGGATTGTAGTTGGGTCTGGTGCATGCTGCATTCATATTTTCAGGGTACATTTGAGCTTGGTAGATAGAACACTCTTCAAACAGGTGGTTAAGAGCATAGCAGTAGGTACAACCCGGGTTGATCACAGGTGGTGGGTTGACCTAATTCACAGCATTTGGTTCCCTAGCTTCGAGCAGTTCTAGCCATTTCATCAGTTGTGTTATCTTCGCCTCAGCAGCTATAGAGGATTCAATCAAATGCATACCAGTTCTGGAAGTGGTGGGATTGTTTTCTCTGGGCAAGACTCCCACTGAATGGTTTTTCTGCTAAAGCTTCAAAGAGGTCCCAACCCCGGTTCTCATCTTTTTTCAAAAATTCCCCTTGGCACATGGTCTCAAGGAGTGTCTTGGTTTGGTAGTCTAGCCCGTCATAGAGAATTTGGCACTACCGCCACTTCTCTATGCCGTGATGAGGACATTGGGCTAGTAAATCTTTAAATCGTTCGAATTACTTCCAAAATGGTTCACTAGATTCCTGCTTAAACTGCATTATATTTTTTTTGATGAGGGCTGTTTTATGAATGGGATAGAATTTCTTAAGAAAGACTTTGATAAAATCATCCCATGAAGAGATAGAACTGGCGGGCAGATTATATAGCCATTTCTTGGCTATATCCATAAGCGCGAAGGGTATGAACCTTAATCTAACAGCGTCTTCCCCTAGTTGGGGAATTCTCATCATCAAACATACTTCTTCAAACTCACGAATGAAGAAATATGCGTCCTCGGATTCTAAGCCATGAAACCTAGGGAGTGTATTTATGAATTGCGGTTTAAGCTCAAAATTATTTCCATTTTCCTCAGGTAAAAGAATGCATGAACGAAGTGAAGTGCGAATAGGGTAGAACTTGTCTTGGAGAGAAGTATTGTTAGCTATGATTGGGATTGTGTCTGGAAGAGGTGTTTGTGCAAGTGTAGAAATCCTAACAAGTCTTGCTGAAATTGGATCTCGGTACCACTCTTGCATGCACAATCACAGACAACGTTCACTGATCAAGCAAGTGGAAAAAGGAAAATAACAAACAAGAAAAAAGAAAAAAACAATCACAAGCTATCTAGAATACCTAGACCTAGACGGCTCCTAACTGTTCACTGAACCGAAGAAGGTTATTGCTCGAGTCCGACCACAGTTAATCAGCCAAGTAGGGGCAAAATACAGTGGGAGGCATCTGTGCGTAAGCAACGGGCCTTAATTACACCAAACCATGGTATCTTCGAGGCGTAACCTCTTAATCCCCAACCTTAGACACTGATTTGACTGGAGTATGAATCAAAAACAATTTTCAATTTCAGCTGATCTCTTAATGAGTCCGGATGTCCCTAGGGGCCAACGTCTATCAATTTTTATTAAAGAGCTTGGGATTGTGAGTGCTTGGATTATCATTTTTGGGCCAAGGAAGGGTGATTAAATCCCCACCTTATCTTGTTATTGGGTGATGCCCTTAAGATCAATTTGTGCAGGTGTACAATATATGCAAACAAGATTCACTCAAAACGATGTAAATCAACCAAGAGATGAGTCTTATTCTCAATGCAATGCGAACGTACCTTGCTCCAGCACTCTTCAACAGTAAAGTAAATGAATTGAAAAGACACGTGCCTAAAATACAAACATCTAATCAATTTTTAAAATTTTCAACAAATGTTTTACAGTTGATTTATTAGCAGGCTCCTGGTGACAGCATACAAGAAATAAAATTTGCAGCAAGCTATGTTTTTGTAATGCAAGCAGTGATTGGTAGTGAAAAATGCATAATTATCATCATATATACCATCACATTTGCACATTTATTCATATTATAATGTACATTTATTAATATTTCGTTATTTAATGTGTGCAGGCCTCGAAGTATTATTTTAATAAGAAATAAAGCTTAAAGAGCCCAAAAGCCCAGATCCAAGCCCATGTTTGAAGCCCAAGTGAAAAAGCGCAATTACAAGAAGTCAAAATGCAAATACACAAAGGGCTAAAGTTGCAAATATCAAAGATGAGGGAAGGATAGACTTCTACCCAACCCTAAACACTTGCAGGATGAGGATAAAAGCCCAAAATTCCTGGATAGAAGATTTGGGATATTTGAGATCAAGGTAACTTGATTACTAAGTTATCTCGAAATCCCAAGATGGAGAGCCAGGATCACACTTCCAGAAGCAAAAGCCCACATGGACGGACCAGGAGAGGCCACGCGCCAAAGCGCGTGGCCAGACTTCACCAAATTGCCGCAAACGCGCGGCAAATCCCAGGATTCCGCGGCATTTTGGATGATCCAGACTACCAGATTTCGTCTGTGATCTTATCCGGGACTCTATCACCTACTGCACTATAAATATCCCCTGCAGTATAACGTACAGGGCATCCAGAGACGTATTAGGGTTTTTCTTTTAGTTATTTTCTCTAAATTTCTGCACGATTGTATTTTCCATTCATGTACGTTGTGGAGAAGGAGACGATTGTGTAACCAGAGGTTCATCTGAAATAAAGGTCACTCTTTTGTTCTCATTTATTTTCTGCAATTCCATTTTATTTTGTGATCTTTCTGATTGGAGTTTTAATCTGCGATCTCTTCTTGTTTTCTTTTCCTTTTCTTTGCAATCTTTTTCATTAAATAAAAATAAAAAAAAATAAATAATTTGAAAAGAAAAAAATAATGAAGAACTAAATCTCTCTAGTGGTTTGCTGAGACTCTTGAAGCAACCCTAGAGCAGTTAAGCCTAGATCTGATTAAGGAACATCTATCGAAACCCTAGGTATTAAAAACAATTTTTCTAGAAGATTAAACAAATACCTAGAAATCCTAATCTAGGTTGCATATTAAAAAGACTTTTCATGACTTCAACTTAAGAACTAGGACAGCATAAGTTTGAGATTCGTCTTTTATTAGGCTGCACCTAGATGTTAGGATGAACCATAATTTAGTTTTTAGATAATGTAACTTAGCAAGAATCTAGCATTGATTTTTCTTGCTTGAATTATTTGTAATGACCTAGGGTGAATCATATCAATCTTAAGATGAAGATCAAGCTCCTTAACTTGCAATAGGGTTGTGGTAGAAGATCAGCAAAACCACGTCTTTAATCTCATATTTTCATTGAAATCACCTAGAGGGGGGGTGAATAGGTGATGGCTATATGAAATATGGCAATTTTGCGGAATTAAAACTTTCACACACAAATAGCACAAATAAAGACTTGCAATAAATACAACAATTAAGGTGCAAGAATTGAAAGGAGTAGAGTTAGAGAAAATTGATCAAACGCAAACGCAAGGATGTGTTTCCGAGGTTCGAGCCACGCTCTACGTCCCCGCCTTCACACTTGAAGGATTTGCACTACTATCGTTGATCCCACCGGATCGCCAATACAAGGACACACTTGTCCCTTACACTTGTGATGCCGCAACACCACCCGAAGCTCACTAGCTCCCTTGAGGCCGATGCCTCTACAACTTCACTCCAAGAAGAAATGAGTGATCACACTTGATCACTTTACAAAAGCTCACTTGCACAATCCTAGAACCAAATATGTAGATGTAAAGCTTGGGATTGTGGTGTGCAAAATCTAGAGAGAAGCTAGAGGAATAGGCTACAAGTTGGGTGTTGGGAATTTAGGCTTTGGAAAATCTTTTATGAAGGAAAGCTTTGAAAATCTTTGTAAAACTCTTATGAAATATTTTGCAATGGTTGTCTAATCAATATGAGGTGACCTCTATTTATAGGGGTCAAAAACAGCCTCAAAAACTCGTTGGAGACAAATCCCAAAAGAAAAACAGTCAGAAAAACTAGCTGTTGGATCTGTCAGAACTTTTGACAGATTCCGGTCGAGCCAACGGTCAAAAATATGACCGTTGGGGCTCATCGGTCGACCGGGTCGGTCGACCGAAAACTCCTGTGACGGCAAGTGAACATCGGTCGACCGGGTCGGTCGACTGATATAGACGTGCACAGTATTGTGCACATCGGTCGACCGGGCCGGTCGACCGGTCACTGTGAGTTCTGAAAAACAGAACTTCCAGAACCAGAAAACTTGGATTTTGGTTTTGGGTTTCGGTTAAGATTTTGGAACTTGTAAAAACATGAAGTATAAGCATGTGTCATACTTCAATCATGTTAAAAATAGTTTGATAAAATTCTTTTGAACACAAACTTGTTTTTCAATGAAAATGTTTTTTTTTCAAAACTATTGTTTTTCTGAAAATCATATTTCCAAAATATGTTCTCTTTAGATCTAAGTTAGAAAATGGAATTTGAAAAATATTTTTGAAGCCATGAACCTAACTAAGAGGTGTGTGTGTGTGATAATCCCATAGCTCTACTTCTAATATCTAGCTTTGACAAAATATCTAAAATAAAAATAAAAATACAAAGCTTGTTTTCTTCAATGTCTTGATCTTGTCTTGATCTTGTCTTGATCTTCATATCATCATCTTGATCCCAAAGCATCCTAGTTGTGCATAGCTTGGGAATCTTCATTTTTGCGGCGAACTCCAAATGTGTGAGTCTTTTAGCGGAGCCGTCAAAAACAATCTATTAAAATAACCTGAAAGATTCTGAAACACAAATGTTAAATACATAACTAAATATGTTTTGCTATCATCAAAATAACTGGGATAATGGCCTTTGGGCCAACAATCTCCCCCTTTTTGATGATGGCAAAACATATGTATTTATCACAAAATATTTTGGGTAGAGACTTCAAATGAAGCTCCCCCTCAACACAAGCATATATATAAAATCATACTCAGGCATATTATCACAAATCATAATCATAAACATTTTAGTTCCATGCCAACAAAAGATGCCAAATACTCATGTCATATCATAGATGAAGGAAAAGAGTCTCATACATGACATAAATACATAAAACACATAACCATATCCATGTCCACAACACAAAATAAAAATACATGACAAAGCAAAAGATGTCCAACACAAAATATGTCAGGTACATAACAAAAGCCAAAATGTCCAACACAAAATATGTCAAGTACATAACAAAATAACAAAGTGTCACAAAATATCTCTCTCTCTCCAAATAACTCTCCCCTTTTTGACATCATCAAAAGGGGAGGTCACTCCTCAGCACCATCATCACCATCATCGCCGTCTCCGTCATCATCACCACCTTCCTCTGAAGAAGCAACCTCCTCTGGATCCATGCCATCGACTCTGGTGCGCGGTGGAGGAACAGAAGAGCGAGCTCTGAGAGGAAAAGGAGGACCGGTGGCAGGGAGTCGACAAGCAGTTGGAGTCCGATCAGGAACGAGCATGTCAAATTTTGAGAAAAGGGCCTGAAACTGGACATCCACGAATCTCATGGAATCAGCGAAATATGACATGTCGTTTCGGACCTCCGCCCGAAAAGCAGCGTCCCGGATGTCACGAGCATCCATCTCCGCCCGAATGGCTGCGTCGCGCTTCTCGACCCAGGCCTGGTGCGCCTCGATCTGAGAGCGGACATCCGAAGAGAGAAGAGCTAGTAACTCAGGAGGAAATGCAGGTGCTACAGAAGAAGAAGATCCTGGTGCTGAAGATGAGCCAGGACCAGCAGGAGGAAGAGGTGGTTGCACAGGAGCGTGTCTACGCAGCTGTGCTTCCATCATCTTCAGGACAACTCCATTGATGTTGGTCAGGGGATTTGATGGAGTTTCAGCAGAAAGATCAAAGTCAAGACCCCTAAGAAGATGGGTAATAAGCATGCCGTAGGGCAAGCTCCTACCCGCAGTACGGATCTGATCAGAGGCCATATGAGAGGCAATGACTCTAGGAAAGTTTACCTTAATGCCTTTAAGAAGGCAATAGATAATCAAGGGTACACAACCCCTAGCATGGCTATACTCACCATGTTTGGGGACAATGTTGAAAAAGATAATCTTGGCAAGGACTTGAGATTGAAGAGTGTATCGACTCACTACCTCATTTCTAACCAAGCCGGGGTTGTCATCCCCGTGAATCAGAGTAGAGGCGGTGAGTGAAGACTCACCCTCAGGAAATTCGAAATCATGTAAATCATGAGAATACACATCTGCTCCGCCAGTGGAGAGATGCAGAATCCTAGCAAACCGACCGATAGAGAGGTCGATTTCCCTACCTAGAACTCTAGATGTGATGCGGTTACCATCAAATTCATAGTTGGCATAAAAGTAAGGAACAAGGGAAGTGTATACTTGCTCCTTGATGGACAAGAACTCAACTAGGTTGTTGTTTTGCAAGATTTGAGGGATACCTAGATGCTCAAAATCCTGAATGGTAACAAATCTCCCTGAATTAATATTTCTAGTGGAGAGATGGGAGTATCTATCAGCAGCGAGATCATTTATAAAGGGCCGTACAGGTCTAGGAACCTGAGATGAGGGTTGAGCAATACCCTTCCCCTTCTCAGTTCGAGATCTCTTAGGCATGATAATAAAAATGAAATTTTTAGATTAAAACAGGTTATGGCACGATCTAGAAGCTAAGCAACCTAAAATAGTGACAAAGGAAGAAAGATTTCTAAGCTAGAAGTGAAGATTCACAATAAAAATTCGATTTTTACCTTGATGAAAATCCAAAACCCTAGACAGAAAGCCTGAAATTCTCCGAATCCGGTGGTTGGAAGTTGCTGAAATCGAAGATCCGGAAGTAGGATGAAGGATTTGAGATGGGTTTTAAAAAGATTTGGATTGGGTTGAAGGATTTGAGAGAACGAAAATTTTGGGGAAAAATGGGTTCGTCGGTCGCTGAGAGAAATGAGAGAGAGAGAGAGAAAAATGAAAGTATATAGCAGATTTGGGCAAAAACACGACGATCGGTCGACCGGTCCGGTCGACCGAATCCAACCGAGAGCTCTGTAAATAAGATCGGTCGACCGGGTCAGTCGACCGAAATATCCCGAGACCACAGCAGGTTAGCATCGGTCGACCGGAATTATGGTCGGTCGACCGGTAGCACAGAAAAAAAAAATAAAAATTTTCTCTCAGGCAGAGTCGGTCGACCGGAGATTTAAGGGTCGGTCGACCGGCTTTGCCTGAAAAACAGTTAACAGCAATTTTGCCCAAAAAAAAAATTTTAAGTAATTTTGTAGTCCAAAATAGGTATGATATATTAATCATATAGGAACACCAACAGGTTTTAAATCTTCATTAAGTCTTTACAAACATCAAAATTCATGCAATCCAATTTTAATTTTATTTTCATATTTAAACAAAGATTTTAAAGATGTTGAAGCCGAATACCCAGTGACGGGTTCTGAACTTCATCCTCTTGATTCCTCTTGAATGAGTTGAGGTGCGCAATTGCCATCTTTAAGGTATTTGCTTAAATAGAAAATTTTACAAATGTTTTATTTTTATTTATGAAAATAATGTGTATATGTATACAAGTATATATTCACAAATAATAAACTATACATGTGGACATACTATAAAACAAGGCATGAAACTAAAGATATCAAAAACTAAACATGGCATATACAATCATGATGGAGTTGCAAGTTTATACTAATCATGTATCAATGAGGCATAAAACTAAACTAGCAATCCTATAACAATTGTATATACAAAATTAAACTCTTAAATGGAGATGTTACCAATTTACGGGCAATCTCCAAAATTAGGTGCCTCCACGATAGCGATGCATGCATGATTTGTTCTTTAAGCTCCGATGCATCAACCACCCGGGCACCACCTCCTCCTAAGTCTAGGAGGGTGTAGATCCACCTATACCTGTATCATTTAAATTTGGTGGCTCTTTTGGTACCCAAATCTTAGTGGGTCCTTTGGGGTTAGATCCGGGGCGAACCCAAACAAATTTATTCTTTACATTATTCTTAGCATAGCAAAATTTTTCTAAATGGCCTTTGCGGCCACAATGAGTGCAAATATAAATTCTACCATTAATATTATTACCATACATGTATGCATGCTTGTGTGGGTGTACATGTTTTCGTGCATGTGTATGGTGTGCATGTTTCCCTTGGGTTACTCCCTTAGGAAATTTAGATGCAATCTTTTTCAAATCAAATGCATAACTTTTTAAAGTAGAATCCAAAACTTCAACACGTTTTTGAATCTCTACAAAATCTTTTTTACTACATGATGCAATGGGGGTTTTCCCTTTACAAGCTAGTTTATAATTTGCAAAATCACTTTTTATTTTCTCAAAAGAATTAGACAAATTATTTTTCTCCTTTTCAATAATATTAAGTTTATCTTTCAAGGACTCATTTTCCCTTTTTAACCTTTTATTATGAGATTGCGAAATCTCATATCTATGTTGTAATTCCTCAAAGAAATGTGCTAGTTCATCCATAGTGAGGTCATCATCATCAAGAGTGTTATCAAGAGTTACCTTAGAAGCGTCGTCTCCTTGTGCCATGAAGCACATGTTGGCGGCGTCGTGCTCCTCTTCGGATTCCGACTCCGAATCATCCCATGTAGCGGCCAAGGCTTTCTTCTTTCTTTGCCCATTCTTGGATGTGGTTGCTTGTAGAGCGGGGCAATCGGCAATTAGGTGACCGATCTTCTTGCAATGAAAGCAAGGACCGGGTTCATCTCTTTTCTTCTCGTACCTTCCTTGAGGCTTCCCTCTTCGGAAGTTACTTTGCCGTCCCTTCTTGTAGAACATCTTGCCCACCTTCCGGATGAGCATGGCGAAGTCCTCATCGCAATCCTCCGATGAGTCATCCTCTTCGTGTATGGTAGGAGCGGCTTTGAAGGCAATGGTCTTCTTCTTTGGTGCCTCCCTCTCTTCTCTAACTTTCATCTCCATC
This sequence comes from Agave tequilana, assembly GCA_038442645.1. Taxonomy (NCBI): domain Eukaryota; kingdom Viridiplantae; phylum Streptophyta; class Magnoliopsida; order Asparagales; family Asparagaceae; genus Agave; species Agave tequilana. The sequence continues at coordinate 93,382 of JAVJIF010012076.1, read as the reverse complement.
TCATGTGTCTTGAGATTTCCGATGAAGCCGGAGAAGTCCATCTCCTCTTTGTCGTTTAGCTCCTTGAGGGTTGTCGCCTTGACTTCCCAAGCTTTGGGAAGAGCTCTAATCACCTTCCTTATCTTTTGATCATTATCAATCTTGTCGCCTAAGGAAGAAAGAGCATTAGTTATTTTTGTAAAACGGGTGAGTATGTCATCAATGCTCTCATTATCAAACATGTAAAATTCTCATATTGAGAACGTAGCAAGTCAACTTTGGCTCTCTTGACTTGAGACGTTCCCTCATGAGTCACAATGAGTATGTTCCAAACCTCAAATGCGGATTTACAATTTATTATGCGTGCAAGGTCATCTTCATTCAATGCTTGGGTCAATGCATATTGTGCCCTAGCATTAGCCTCATAGTCTTTGGAAGTATCCTCGGACCATGTGCTCTCATCACTAATGGGTTCAATAAAATCTTTGGTAATGGCCCTAGCTACCCTAACTCCTAGGGATTTAAGGAAGAGATTCATTTTCACCTTCCAAATGGGGAAGTTTAAACCATCAAACTTGGGTGGGGATTTAATGCTAGAAAAGTCCATGGATGCCATGAATGCACAAGCAAATGTAAATGCAACACAAATGTATATAGCCAAATATGGATCTCCCTAAGGTTGTTAGACCTAAGTTGTAGGGTTAGGCTCTGATACCAATTGAAATCACCTAGAGGGGGGTGAATAGGTGATGGCTATATGAAATATGGCAATTTTGCGGAATTAAAACTTTCACACACAAATAGCACAAATAAAGACTTGCAATAAATACAACAATTAAGGTGCAAGAATTGAAAGGAGTAGAGTTAGAGAAAATTGATCAAACGCAAACGCAAGGATGTGTTTCCGAGGTTCGAGCCACGCTTTACGTCCCCGCCTTCACACTTGAAGGATTTGCACTACTATCGTTGATCCCACCGGATCGCCAATACAAGGACACACTTGTCCCTTACACTTGTGATGCCGCAACACCACCCGAAGCTCACTAGCTCCCTTGAGGCCGATGCCTCTACAACTTCACTCCAAGAAGAAATGAGTGATCACACTTGATCACTTTACAAAAGCTCACTTGCACAATCCTAGAACCAAATATGTAGATGTAAAGCTTGGGATTGTGGTGTGCAAAATCTAGAGAGAAGCTAGAGGAATAGGCTACAAGTTGGGTGTTGGGAATTTAGGCTTTGGAAAATCTTTTATGAAGGAAAGCTTTGAAAATCTTTGTAAAACTCTTATGAAATATTTTGCAATGGTTGTCTAATCAATATGAGGTGACCCTCTATTTATAGGGGTCAAAAACAGTCTCAAAAACTCGTTGGAGACAAATCCCAAAAAGAAAAACAGTCAGAAAAACTAGCTGTTGGATCTGTCAGAACTTTTGACAGATTCCGGTCGACCGGGTCGGTCGACCGCCAACGGTCAAAAATATGACCGTTGGGGCTCATCGGTCGACCGGGTCGGTCGACCGAAAACTCCTGTGAAGGCAAGTGAACATCATTCGACCGGGTCGGTCGACTGATATAGACGTGCACAGTATTGTGCACATCGGTCGACCGGGCCGGTCGACCGGTCACTGTGAGTTCTGAAAAACAGAACTTCCAGAACCAGAAAACTTGGATTTTGGTTTTGGGTTTCGGGTAAGATTTTGGAACTTGTAAAAACATGAAGTATAAGCATGTGTCATACTTCAATCATGTTAAAAATAGTTTGATAAAATTCTTTTGAACACAAACTTGTTTTTCAATGAAAATGTTTTTTTTTTCAAAACTATTGTTTTTCTGAAAATCATATTTCCAAAATATGTTCTCTTTAGATCTAAGTTAGAAAATGGAATTTGAAAAATCTTTTTGAAGCCATGAACCTAACTAAGAGGTGTGTGTGTGTGATAATCCCATAGCTCTACTTCTAATATCTAGCTTTGACAAAATATCTAAAATAAAAATAAAAATACAAAGCTTGTTTTCTTCAATGTCTTGATCTTGTCTTGATCTTGTCTTGATCTTCATATCATCATCTTGATCCCAAAGCATCCTAGTTGTGCATAGCTTGGGAATCTTCATTTTTGCGGCGAACTCCAAATGTGTGAGTCTTTTAGCGGAGCCGTCAAAACAACCTGTTAAAATAACCTGAAAGATTCTGAAACACAAATGTTAAATACATAACTAAATATGTTTTGCTATCATCAAAATAACTGGGATAATGGCCTTTGGGCCAACATTCATCACCAATCTATTTCTCTTTTCTTACTTGAAGCATACAGAGGAATCGAGTCGAAAAGCTTTCATCGCATCCTTCCCTGAGGATCACGACCCGCTTGAGCCCTTGCTACAGCGGATTCGCATTGAGACTAAGAATTCTGAACTCTATTTCAATTATCAAAATCTCAATCAAATTTTGGCGCCGTTGCCGGGGAGGGAACGGCACGATTTCCTCATTCTAATCATTCTTTCTTTTCTGTTGCAGGTACAGAGAACAGGAAAAAAAACAGAGCAGCAGAAAGCACATATAGCTATCCAGTGCCTCTGCCCTCGAAGACAGAGCACCTGGACCTACAACTTTGCCGCAGAAACGCGACAAAAGCCGCGAATCCGCGGCAATTATAGTGGACTACTGATATATTTTTCTGCAGGTTGCTCTGCAGTGCAAAATTCTATTTTCTGCTTTGATATTATTTCTCTGTGATCACTCTGCAACTGCTAATTAATAACATTAACCCATTTGTTGAAAATAAAAAAAAAATTTTAGACTCTTGCATTTAGGGCACGTGTCTATTTACATTTTTTTTAATTCTGTTGAAGAGTGCTGGCGACAAGGTACGTTTGCATAGCATATAGATTAGGAAACACTCTTGGTTGTTTACTGCTTTCTTGAGTGATTACTTTTCTACCGCTTTACACGTACACTAATTCATCTTAAGGGCATAACCCATAAGCAAGATAAGGTGGGGATTTCATCACCCTTCCTTGGCCCACAAATCATATCCGTCACACTCACAACCCTAACCTTAAGTAAAATTTGACTAGACGTTGGCCCTAGGTTAACTCGGACTCAATAGGAGATTGACCGAAGGAGGAAAATTGTTCGAAATTAACTCTTGTCAAATCGGTGTCTAGGCAGGGGATTGAGGGCCGAAGCCCGAAGAACGGTGGTTATTTAATTAAGAAACGTCTCTGACGGAAAACCTCCCACCGGTCTTGCCACCTACCTGGCCGATTAGCTTGTGGTTAACGTCGACAGTAGACCTCCTAAGGACAGTCTAAAGTTAGGAGTCGTCTAGGTCAAGGCTTACCCTAGATTAGGATTTTTGATTGTTTTTCTTTTTTGATTGATTGGGTGAACTTGTTTGCTGATTGTGCATGCCCGCTTGGTCGAGAGACCCACTTACATCCAGGCTAACTAGAACTAGTTCATCACCCGAGCTCAAGCCCGACTCACACATGGCACAACCACAGTCACTCCAAGATAGGTTCTATCCTATTAGAACCTCTCTTCCTTCTTGCATCCAGCTCACTATTGAAAGTGTTGACCCATTTGAACTCAAGCCACAATACATCAACACTCTTCCCAAATTTCATGGACTTGAATCTGAGGATGCATACTTCTTCATAAGGGAATTTGAAGAAGTATGTCTCATGATGAATATACCTAAGTTAGGAGACGATGCTATCAAACTTAGGTTTATCTCCTTTGCTTTGAAGGATTTAGCAAAGAAATGGCTCTACAGTCTAGAGGCCGGTTCAATATCTTCTTGGGATAATTTCATTAAGGCCTTCTTAAAGAAATTTTATCCCGTTCACAAGACTGCACTGATTAGGAAGAATATCCTCCAGTATAAGCAAACAGCCAATGAACCTTTTTGGAAATACTTCGAGCGTTTTAAGGATCTCCTTGCCCAATGTCCTCACCATGGGATAGAGAAATGGCGACTTTGCCAAGTTCTCTATGATGGATTAGATTATTCTACTAAAACACTGTTAGAATCCATGTGTCAAGGAGGATTTCTGCAAAAGAATGAAGATGAAGGATGGACATTGTTTGAGGAATTAGCTGAAAAATCCATCCAATGGGACCCTACTCCTGAAAAATCTAGGACTAATGACCCTACTTCTTCTAAAGGAGGTATCCATTCCATTGAGGCCAACGTAGCAACCGATGCTAAGTTAGCTGCTGTTATGCGAAGACTTGAGGCTCTTGAAACTAAAGAACCAGTCTCTGTGAACCAAGTCAGCCCAACATCTTCGGCAGGCTGTACTTATTGTCAAGATATGAACCATGTGTTCGAGGAATGTCCTATCTTCATCGCGCATCAAAGCTTGCCCGAACATATGAGTGCGGCCTTCACAAGGCCCGCCAACAATCCTTATTCGCCCACCTACAATCCTGGTTGGAGAAATCATCCCAATTTTTCGTGGGGCCCGAGCAACAATGATCAAAATAGGCCCAAATTCTCCAACAATTTCCAAAATCCGCCCTATCAACAAAATTTCCCTAGTCAAAATCCTCCACCGTCTTTTCAAAATTCACAAATGGAGACAAGACTTTCAAATTTGGAAAGAAAGGTGGATATCCTAGTCAAAAGTCACGACACGCTGGCTCAAGTTTTAACTAGGATAGAGATCCAATTGAACCAACAAGAGAGACAGAGGGGTACCCTACCGAGTCAGCCATTGCCAAATCCTAGGAATCCTAGGCCAGCCAATGAGGCTCAAGACCCAAATCAGTGTCACATGGTTCATACACTCAGATCGGGGAAACAAGTTGATAATCAAGTATCCATGCCACAGGATCCATCTCACTCATCCATTCCATCTAGCTCCACTCCCTCTCCATCTAGCCCCAATGAAACTGAAGCTGAAAAGTCAGCAGGTCAGATGCACCAGCCTATAGCTCCATTTCCAAATAGGCTTAGAAGCAACAACAATGCACATATGGAGAAATTATTAGAAGTGTTCAATCAAGTTAGGCTCAACATTCCACTTCTTGATGCAATCCAACAGGTCCCTAGTTATGCCAAATTCATTAAGGACATGTGCACCAAGAAAAGAAAGACTAATGTGCCTAAGAAGGTTTTTCTAGCCACTAACATTAGTGAGCTACTGTCCAACCAGATCCCTATCAAGTATAAGGACCCAGGTTGCCCCACCATTTCTTGCACCATAGGTCGAGCCGAAATCAATCGAGCACTCCTCGATTTAGGAGCCAGCATCAATTTGCTCCCTTTCTCCGTGTATCAACAACTTGGATTAGGTGAACTCAACCCTACCCAAGTTACTATTCAGTTGGCTGACCGCTCTATCAAAGTTCCTAAGGGAGAAATCAATGACGTTCTCATACGGGTAGGAGAATTCATTTACCCAGTAGATTTCATTGTCTTAGAGACACAACCTGTGTCTAATCCTAGGTCCCAAACTCCCGTTATCTTAGGAAGACCGTTCCTAGCAACCGCTAATGCAATTATAAATTGTAGAAACGGTTCCATGAGACTGACTTTTGGGGATATGACCAAGGAAGTCAATGTTTTCAACCTAGGTAAGCATCCATACGATGTGACCGACCAACCCTTTGAGGTTAACTCCATTGAGAACATGACGAGTGAGCATAATGATGAGATCATATTTGAGTCAGAGGAAGAGGAAGAGTTAGAAACAAGTGATATCAGTCTTGATGAGATCGAATGGGAATCAAATCTGAGTTCTATAGAGATGGGAGATTCTAGCTTAACTCCTCCACCCATCGAGCCAACTCCTTCTTTGGAGTTAAAAGCCTTGCCCAAACATCTTAAGTACGCCTACCTAGGTGAACAAGAGACGTTACCGGTCATAGTTGCATCTAATTTGACCAATAGGCAAGAGGAGGACCTGCTGGCAACCCTTAAGAGACATAGGGAAGCCATTGGTTGGACTATGGCAGATATCAAGGGACTGAGCCCTACGATAGTCCAGCATCGTATCCATCTAGAGGAAGGGGTTAGACCAAAGAGGGATCCACAGCGTAGGCTAAACCCACTCATGCAGGAGGCTGTACACGCCGAAATAGTGAAACTGTTAGATAATGTGATCATTTATCCCATTTCCGATAGCGAATGGGTTAGCCCAATGCATGTGGTCCCTAAGAAGTCTAGCATTACTGTGGTAGAGAACGACAAGCATGAGTTAGTGCAAACACGATTGCCTACCAAGGTGAGAGTATGCATAGACTACCGCAAGTTGAACGCAGCCACTAGGAAAGATCATTTTCCCCTCCCTTTCATTGACCAAATGTTGGAAAGATTAGCAGGTCATGAGTATTACTGCTTTTTGGACGGTTATTCAGGGTATAACCAAATTCCTATAGCACCGGAGGATCAAGAGAAGACAACGTTCACGTGTCCATTTGGGACATTTGCCTACCGTCGAATGCCTTTCGGCCTATGCAATGCCCCCGCCACATTCCAACGTTGTATGTTAAGCTTGTTTTCTGATATGGTCGAGCGTTTCCTAGAAATTTTCATGGACGACTTCTCCGTCTATGGAAATTCATTTGACCAGTGTCTCCATCACTTGGAGCTAGTGCTGAGTAGGTGCACCAAAAGAACTTGACCCTAAATTGGGAAAAGTGTCACTTCATGGTGCAACATGGGATTGTCCTAGGTCACGAGATATCTAGGGAAGGGATTAAGGTAGACAAGGCCAAGGTGGAGATCATAGCGAAACTTTCACTTCCGCGATGCGTGAAGGACATTCGGTCTTTCTTAGGACACGCCAGATTTTATCGTAGGTTCATTAAGGACTTTAGCAAAATTGCTAGACCCCTTACAAACCTTCTAGCTAAAAACGTGTCCTTCATCTTTGATGATAGGTGCCATAGTGCATGGGAGAAATTGAAAATGGAGCTTATCTCTGCTCCTATCATCTCACCTCCGGACTGGTCCAAGCCTTTTGAGATCATGTGCGATGCCTCAGATTTTGCGATAGGTGCTGTCTTAGGACAGCGTAAGGACAGCAAGCAGCACGTGATCTATTATTCGAGTAGGACGCTCAATGACGCCCAAATGAACTATACTACAACCGAGAAGGAATTCTTGGCAGTAGTGTTCGCTTTGGAGAAACTCCGCCCATACCTACTTGGGACCAAGACCACGATTTTCACTGACCATTCTGCTCTTCGATACCTTATGCTTAAAAAAGATGCGAAGGCCCGACTCATTCGTTGGATCCTTCTCCTTCAAGAATTCGATCTCGAAATTCGAGATAAAAAAGGTGTCGAAAATGTCGTAGCTGACCATCTCTCTCGTGTGCCAAACGCACCTTCTGACGAGCTGCCCATCAATGACAATTTTTCCGATGAGCAACTTCTAGCCATCTCTAAGGAGCCATGGTTTGCTGACATAGTAAATTACTTAGTCACAAACCAAACACCACCTAGTTGGTCTAAACAGGATAGATACCGATTCTTGTCTCAAGTTCGGTATTACATGTGGGAAGATCCTTATCTTTTCAAATATTGTAGCGACCAAATCATTAGGAGATGTGTCCCCGACGAGGAAACTAGAAGTGTGCTAGCTTTTTGTTATGAGTTCGCTTGCGGTGGACATTTTGGTCCCCGCAAAACTGCCGAGAAATTCTGCAAAGTGGCTTTTATTGGCCAACTGTGTTTAGAGACGCATTTGAGTATTGCAAAACTTGCACAAGATGTCAAATGATAGGAAGAATTTCCAAACGAAATATGATGCCCCTAAATCCCATTCTAGAAGTAGAACTTTTCGACGTATGGGGCATTGATTTTATGGGACCCTTCCCTAATTTGTTTGGGCACCAGTACATCTTGTTGGCCGTAGACTACGTGTCAAAGTGGGTAGAAGTTGTCCCTTGCAAGACAAATGACAACAAAGTTGTTGTCAAATTCTTGAAAGATAATATCATCTCACGCTTTGGAATCCCTCGAGCCATCATTAGCGACAATGGCACACATTTTTGCAATAGAACTTTTGAAGCTCTTATGCGAAAATATGCCATTACTCACAAGTTGTCTACGCCCTACCATCCTCAAACTAGCGGTCAGGTAGAAGTTTCTAATAGGCAAGTCAAGCTCATTTTGGAGAAGACTGTGAATCAGAATAGGAAGGACTGGTCCACCAAACTCGTGGATGCCCTATGGGCATATAGGACTGCCTTTAAGACGATTCGAGGAATGTCTCCCTACAGACTGGTCTTTGGAAAGGCTTGCCACCTTCCTGTCGAGCTAGAGCACCGGGCCCTTTGGGCAATTAAGCAGCTAAATTTCGATTTAGATAAGGCCGGTGAGTTTCGGAAATTATAAATTTCTGAACTAGAGGAGTTGAGGAATGATGCATACGAGAATGCAAAGATTGCGAAGGATAGAGTTAAGGTTTTTCACGATAAATTCATCACGAGAAAAACTTTTGTCCAAGGACAAAAAGTTTTACTCTACAACTCTAGACTTCACCTCTTTCCCGGCAAGTTAAAGTCAAGATGGACAGGACCATTCATTGTTAAGACGGTGTTTCCACACGGAGCCATAGAGATCTACGATCCCAAAAATGGCAATGCATTCAAGGTAAATGGTCAACGTCTTAAAATCTTTTTGGAGTCTGTGCCGGAAGCTAATGCGGCGATGGGTCTTTTTGACCCACTGTATCGGTGATTATATCTTTCTGCCAGTTCATGCATCCATACATTTCATTCATACATTAGGGACAATGCATGAAACAAGTGTGGGGGAAGGATATGTAATATAAAAAAAAATAAAAAATAAAATAAAAAAATAATAAAAAATTTTTTTTTAAAAAAAATGTTATAAAAAGGAAATATTTTGACTTATTTTTGAAAGAAATCTAAGTTAGTTTTAAGGATTAGGAAAATCATGATTAGGATTTCTAAAAACTTGGTCAAAATAAATAAATTGTTTAATTTTTAGGTATAGGAGAGAAATTGAATAAATAATTAGTCTTGATTTTTACCTTAATGAAATGTGCATACCAAATGCATATCTAGGATTCTAAAACGAAGACCTTTGTGCCTCATATATAAAAAAAAATATATATATATATATATATATATATATATATATATATATATATCACCAATTAAGCTGGATACATGTGCCTCAAGAAGCATAAGTATTCACGCCTAAAGGTGAGTTCTAAATAAAAATAAAGTCCTTAGTTTTGTGGCCTAGTTCATTCGAATTTGAGTCCGCGGGGTGTTTTCTCACCTGGTGCCCTAAAGCCGACCGGTTTGGGAGTCATCGACTTTAAGTTCGTTACATGGGTGGATTAGAAAGCCTAAGAAGACTAAGAAATATAATATATGTATTAACACATCTAATAATCAATTAGTTAGGTATGAGGGCCTCAAGAAGCCTTGATACTTATACGAAAGAAAATTAGATGAGTTATACATGCCAAAAAAAAAATATATATATATATATTAACACATCTAATAGTCAATTAGTTAGGTATGAGGGCCTCAAGAAGCCTTGATACTTACACGAAAGAAAATTAGATGATAAAGAGGCATGAGAGTCCAAGTTAAGGAATTCCTAGATTCACAAGGGTGCGTATGACTTTTGGTAACGAAAAAGACTATATTAGAAATTCAATTTTAATCCTTACCTAAAATGAATAACAATTGACTTTATAAAGACTAGGTTTGAAGAATGAATAAAATTGAGGATCCTAAAACTTATAGACTACTTAGTCTCTTCCAATATAAGACAAATATTTTCCTTTTTATGGATTTTGTGGGTGTAATCCGCTGAAAACCCTCACGAGACAACACTCGTCCTCTAGGGTAACCTAGGGGTTTAACGGCTTGTTGCACATGCTAAGTACAACCGTGATTCCTACGAAAGTGAGTTAGCTAGGTTAGATTTTTCTCTTTCTTTTTGATTTTTACTCGAGGACGAGCAAAAAGATAAGTGTGGGGGTGTGATAGGTAGTGAAAAATGCATAATTATCATTATATATACCATCACATTTGCACATTTATTCATATTATAATGCACATTTATTAATATTTCGTTATTTAATGTGTGCAGGCCTCGAAGTATTATTTTAATAAGAAATAAAGCTTAAAGAGCCCAAAAGCCCAGATCCAAGCCCATGTTTGAAGCCCAGGTGAAAAAGCGCAATTACAAGAAGTCAAAATGCAAATACACAAAGGGCTAAAGTTGCAAATATCAAAGATGAGGGAAGGATAGACTTCTACCCAACCCTAAACACTTGCAGGATGAGGATAAAAGCCCAAAATTCGTAGATAGAAGATTTGGGATATTTGAGATCAAGGTAACTTGATTACTAAGTTATCTCGAAATTCTAAGATGGAGAGCCAGGATCACACTTCCAGAAGCAAAAGCCCACATGGACGGACCAGGAGAGGCCACGCGCCAAAGCGCGTGGCCAGACTTCACCAAATTGCCGCAAACGCGCGGCAAATCCCAGGATTCCGCGGCATTTTGGATGATCCAGACTACCAGATTTCGTCTGTGATCTTATCCGGGACTCTATCACCTACTGCACTATAATATCCCCTGCAGTGCAACGTACAGGGCATCCAGAGACGTATTAGGGTTTTTCTTTTAGTTATTTTCTCTAAATTTCTGCACGATTGTATTTTCCATTCATGTACGTTGTGGAGAAGGAGACGATTGTGTAACCAGAGGTTCATCTGAAATAAAGGTCACTCTTTTGTTCTCATTTATTTTTTGCAATTCCATTTTATTTTGTGATCTTTCTGATTGGAGTTTTAATCTGCGATCTCTTCTTGTTTTCTTTTCCTTTTCTTTGCAATCTTTTTCATTAAATAAAAATAAAAAAAAATAAATAATTTGAAAAGAAAAAAATAATGAAGAACTAAATCTCTCTAGTGGTTTGCTGAGACTCTTGAAGCAACCCTAGAGCAGTTAAGCCTAGATCTGATTAAGGAACATCTATCGAAACCCTAGGTATTAAAAACAATTTTTCTAGAAGATTAAACAAATACCTAGAAATCCTAATCTAGGTTGCATATTAAAAAGACTTTTCATGACTTCAACTTAAGAACTAGGATAGCATAAGTTTGAGATTCGTCTTTTATTAGGCTGCACCTAGATGTTAGGATGAACCATAGTTTAGTTTTTAGATAATGTAACTTAGCAAGAATCTAGCATTGATTTTTCTTGCTTGAATTATTTGTAATGACCTAGGGTGAATCATATCAATCTTAAGATGAAGATCAAGCTCCTTAACTTGCAATAGGGTTGTGGTAGAAGATCAGCAAAATCACGTCTTTAATCTCATATTTTCATCACCAATCTAATCTCTCTTTTCTTACTTGAAGCATACAGAGGAATCGAGTCGAAAAGCTTTCATCGCATCCTTCCTGAGGATCACGACCCGCTTGAGCCCTTGCTACAGCGGATTCGCATTGAGACTAAGAATTCTGAACTCTATTTCAATTATCAAAATCTCAATCAAGCAGCTCTACACAAAACCAATCAGTAGTGAACTCTTCTTCGGCCAAAGTCAAGAAAACGCGACAATTCAGAGGGTACTTGGTCTCTGCTTTCTAGAGCAGAGGCCCAAGACCATTTATATGTTACTGCAAGTCATTGTTTCCTGTTTTCCTAACCTGTAACCTGCAAAAGAGAAGAAAAATTCGTTTTAGTTCCAAAAACTCAAAAAAAACCGTTACCCTCCCTGGCAACGGCGCCAAAAATTTGTTCGGAATGGGAGTTTTAATCGTATTCAGAGAGAGGTTTTAGAGTAAACCTTTGATGTTCGTGTGTTGATGTTCAAAAAACTCCAAATGTATTTGTAGGTTTACTATACTCCTTCCGAATCACCGTTCGTAGCACAAGCTATGACGGGTCGATTCCACAGGGAGAGTTAGCAATAGAAGCATTCACAGTTTTTTATATTGAGATTTTCAAGAAGAAAAATGAAGGTTCTTCTTTGTTTTAAGAAAAACAAAATGACGGAGAAAGTGAATGAAAAATTCTTTATGGTTTTTGTAGAAGAAAAAAGAAAAGGATGGAAAGAAAGATGAAATGAAAATGGATATATTTTGAAAAGAGAACGTTTTAAGAAAAGAAACTTTGAAGTACTATAGGAAGAGAAACCATGACTAACTAACACTCTAATTTACTAACTTACTAATCTCATAGGGTGATGCATGCCTCATATTAATTCATTGGCAAAGATTTGTCCTGCTTGTTTAGTCAATGTATTGTCCCATGTAGAGGATGTGTTATCTTCTCGGCTTGATTAGTTGCCTCGTTGATTCATTGGCTCCCGAGATAGATTTTCAGTAATGGAACAAGGATAGTCACTCTAAGATATGCTAAGAAAGAAAATGCAAGATTCATTAGTCCATCAAAGCTATACTTAAGCTAGCATGAAATAAGAAACTTGTACTGTTAGTCATTAATATAATTAAGTGCTCCATCTTCATGTTCCATCAACGCACTTGTTCTAAAGACAAGGCTCTAAGTGAGGCTCACATGAATCATATAGAAGGGGAACAAGCATTTGCTAAGAATTAAAAGTAACTCATCTTCATTTGGGATAAGAGAGACTTGAAAATTTTCAAGACTAACAGTAAAGCCTCCAATGATTCACATGAGTTAGCAATCACCCAAGAGTTAGTAGTTAGTAAAGTTAGAGGTTAGTTAGTCATGTTAGGAAGTTAGCTAGACATGAAAGTAAAGATCAAGCAACAATCCATTGTAGAAAGCAAATATAAAATGGTAAAATCTTGAAGAAAACAATGTACTAGAATAAGAAATGATTGAAAGAAGGAAAGATCAATTCTTGTATTGAGTTGTCACCTGCTTAAATTACAAGATTTCTCACTCTCTCTCTCTCTCTCTCTCTCTCTCTCTCTCTCTCTCTCTCTCTCTTTTCTGGATTCTAGAAGGAGAAAGAAAATTACAATAGAGACTAAAGAAAACCTAGAAAAAATCCCAACAATTTCCCTAAAAAGACAATGCACTTCTCTCCTCCCCCGATTACAGAGGCCCTAGGGTCTATTTATAGGCTTCAGGAGACGAGGCCTTCCAATCACAGCCGTTGGATTAAACGCTGGATCAATGACCAAAGGATTGCCGCGGACCCACGGCCAAAGCCGCGTTTTCGCGGCAGAATCTTAGCCATTGCACTAGCGAATTTTTCTGACATTCTGTTATCCCTCCTGTGCCTCGCTGGATCTTCTAGAATGTAGGGAATATGCCTGGATTAATCCAGATCTGGGCTTCTTTCTTGTGGGCTTCTAAATTAATCCTTTAATTCCCTTAAAAAATCATTGTTGTTGGGCCTTTATCTCCATTAATGTTAGATCTGAAAAAGGAGAGAAAAAAGTAATAAAAATCTCATTTTTCTTCATATAAAGCATAGTATGGTAGTGAAAATGATGCATTAATGACTCCAATCACGAGGGTAAGAGGGTCCGCGTTTTAGGCCTCGGGGAATTCATTGCCGTTGATGATAGCGAAGCCTCAGATGCAGGAAGTCCTCGCTTTGAAGCGGATACAGGTGCTGAGGCTCCAACAGCTGCTTCTGGTGGGGTAGGCATGGCCCCCATGGAACATTTTGATGTAGAAGAAGTGGAGGAAGAAGATCCTGACGTCCACTTCAAGCGAAAGTGGGAAGGTGGATCTTGTAGGAAGAGGGTAGTGAAGAAGCCTCATCGCTGCGCTCCTACAGTTATTACAGAGGGCGAATCATCTGTAGTGCCTCCTCATCCTGCTCCATTAATCATTAGGTTGTCGGCTCCTAGGCAGACTGCTGGTAAAGCTGCTCCGGACCCGGGTAAGACTAGCTCCGTTCTTGTAATATACTTCTTGTGTATTCCATATAGCTCATTGTTTACTTTATGATTCAGGAACTGAGGCGGTGAGATGCCCGAGAGCTGAGGCTGCCAGAGAACGAGGGGAGCATTATGATCCCTTGTTCACTTATAGGGAAGGCAATGAGGCCGGCTATTTCGCCGTCTCGGAAGAGTATAGAGGTGACACGGCCAATGTAGGTCCTTCGGGTGCTGGGACTTCAAAAGGAAGTCCCGTAGCTTCTAGCTCTTTTGGGTGCACCACGGAGGGTTCGGCAAGTGAAGGTGGGTCAGCCATTCGTGTTGATTATGCCAAAGATTTTCCAATGGAGCCTGCAGGGACTGATGCAGCCGTCAAGATGATTGAGGCGACATCATCTTTTGGTAGTGTTTTGACCTTTTGACTCCTGCTATTTATTATGCCTTGCATAAACAAAGTCTTGCTGTAGGTGTTCTGCCTCTGGGTACATCGACTTCAAGAGACCCAACCAATCTTCCTGAGGGAACCAGCGGTGAAGTAAGTACTTCGACCGCGGCGGATACTGCTGAGTTGGATGCTTTGTATCACGACCTGCCCTCTTATCAGCCTGAATCGGCCAGAGAAAAGGGGATTGAGGGGACGATAATCATGGAACCAACCTCACTTCCAATTATATCGGTGAGTGAGATGCCATCGGCTTTGCCGGTTTCGCCTATTTTTCCGGGCGCGGAGCTGAAGGTGATTACCAGTCCTACTTCTCCAACATTGGTGGTTGAGCCAGCTCTCCCGAAATAGTCACTAGTCCTACCTCGGTTGTGGCTAGTGTACTGGTTTCAATGAGGACACCTCCGAGATCACCGATGACCCCTCATGTTGCTGCAGCCAGTGCTTCTATTATTTCCTCCATAGTTACACCGGTGAAGCCAGTGGGAACTCTGCCTTCAGGGGCTGCTCGTTCATCGAGAGTAGTTGAGGCCAAAAATGAATTCGTGGCTGAGTTAGTCGACAGCTTTTATAAGGGCTTGAAGTGATCCATTGCTTTGGTTTTGAAGGGCTCGACTACCTCATTCTCTGCTTTAAAGGTGGTCCTCTCCCGAAGCATTGACAGTATCCAGGACTTTGGAGGTGATGATCAGGCCGCCACATTGGAGCTTCTGGTGGTCAAACTCGAGTGGGATGTGGACGAATGGCGCCGTCTTAGTCATTCAGATCTGGAGTCTTCAGTTAACGAGCAGCTTGCGCACCTTGTTTCTTAGATGCATGAAGCTCATCTCGCCGCTCAAGAAGCTGCTAAGCTCATTTCTTCTGATTTGAAATCCTTGGAGACAAGGAAAGTAGAGCTCGGGAACGCCATAGACACTTCTAGCAGTGCTCTTCTTGACGCTGAGAATAAAATTGCAAAGGCCAGGAAATGATCAGGAAGGCTAATCTCCTTTCGTCCAGGGCTGAACCAGTGCGTCTTGAAGAGACTGCTCAGCTTGAGCAGCTTAAGGCCTAGCATGACGAAGTCTTGCGACAGGAACTAGCACAGAGGGCAACCTTGGTTGAAATTGAAGCTCGCTTGGCCCAGACGGCAAGCTTTAATGAGGCCGAGTTGAGGTTGCAGGCACTTATCAGGGCTACTGAAGAGAGGAAGACTAGGCTGGCCACTCTTGAAGAACGGATTAAGTCCTATGAAGCACCGTCATAGCTTGTAATCTGTGCATTCATGTATCCCTCTTTTGGAGTTAATAAAAAGTGATTTTATTTTGACTCCCCTGTTGTATTTGCAACTTGTTTTAGCTTTTGAATTCTCGCTTTCAAGTTGTATTGCAGCCATTTAACAAAATAGTCCTTACTGGACTAAAAGATTAGACTGGCTATCTGCCGGTTCAGAGGTCGCAATGACGTAACCGATTGAGAAGCCATCAAGCTCAAAATTGTCATATGATGACAAAGAAATAGTCCTTGCTGGACTAAAGGATGAGACTTGGCTATCTGTCAGTTCAGAGGTCGCAATGACGTAACCGATTGAGAAGCCACAAAGCTCAAAATTTTGTCGTATGATGATAAAGAAATAGTCCTTGCCGGACTGAAGGATGAGACTTGGCTATCTGCTGGTTTGGAGGTCGCAATGACGTAACCGATTGAAAGCCATCAAGCTCAAATTGTCATATGATGACAAAGAAATAGTCCTTGTCGGACTGAAGGATGAGACTTGGCTATCTGCCGGTTCAGAGGTCGCAATGATATAACCGATTGAGAAGCCACAAGCTCAAAATTGTCATATGATGACAAAGAAATAGTCCTTGCCGGACTGAAGGATGAGACTTGGCTATCTGCCGGTTCAGAGGTTACAATGACGTAACCGATTGAGAAGCCATCAAGCTCAAATTGTCATGTGATGACAAAGAAATAGTCCTTGTCGGACTGAAGGATGAGACTTGGCTATCTGCCAGTTCAGAGGTCGCAATGACGTAACCGATTGAGAAGCCACCAAGCTCAAAATTGTCATATGATGACAAAAAAATAGTCCTTGCCGGACTGAAAGATGAGACTTGGCTATCTGTCGGTTCAAAGATCGCAATGACGTAACCGATTGAGAAGCCACCAAGCTCAAAATTTTGTCGTATGATGACAAAAAAATAGTCCTTGTCGGACTGAAGGATGAGACTTGGCTATCTGCCAGTTCATAGGTCGTAATGACGTAGCCGATTGAGAAGCCACCAAGCTCAAAATTGTCATATGATGACAAAGAAATAGTCCTTGCCAGACTGAAAGATGAGACTTGGCTACCTGCCAGTTCAGAGGTCGCAATGACATAACCGATTGAGAAGCCATCAAGCTCAAAATTGTCATATGATGACAAAGAAATAGTCCTTGCCGGACTGAAAGATGAGACTTGGCTATCTGCCGGTTCAGAGGTCGTAATGACATAACCGATTGAGAAGCCACCAAGCTCAAAATTTTGTCGTATGATGATAAAGAAATAGTCCTTGCCAGTCTGAAGGATGAGACTTGGCTATCTGTCAGTTCGGAGGTCGCAATGACGTAACCGATTGAGAAGCCATCAAGCTTAAAATTGTCATATGATGACGGGACTGAAAGACAAGACTTGGCTATCTGCCGGTTCAGAGGTTGCAATGACGTAACCGATTGAGAAGCCACCAAGCTCAAAATTTTATCGTATGATGACAAGGAAATAGTCCTTGCTGGACTAAAGGATAAGACTTGGCTATCTGTCGGTTCAGAGGTCGCAATGACGTAACCGATTGAGAAGCCATCAAGCTCAAAATTGTCATATGATGACAAAGAAATAGTCTTTGTCAGACTAAAGGATGAGACTTGGCTATCTGCCAGTTCAGAGGTCGCAATGACGTAACCGATTGAGAAGCCACCAAGCTCAAAATTTGTCATATAATGATAAAGAAATTGTCCTTGCCGGACTGAAAGATGAAATTTGGCTATTTGCTGGTTCAGAGGTCGCAATAACATAACCGTGCAGAGCATAGTCGATGAAAGGAAATCGCCAATCTCTCGGCTCAAGATCCGTCAAGATATTATAGACCTCTCTGGTTCTTAACATATGTTTAGAGCAGACAAGGTGTCGAGTCGCCACTGTAAGGTGATACTCGGTGTCGACTGACAGGGCTAGTGTTTTGCTAATGCAGCAAGAGCATCCGCCTTAGTATTCTGAGATCGAGATACATGCCTGATGTAAAAATCATCAAACAGATTAGCCAATTTGATGACTGTGTGATAATAAGGCACTAAATCCTTATGACGGACCTCATATTCACCTTTAACCTGATTGATAATCAATTTTGAATTGCCACAAGCTTTCAGGTAGCGTACCCCCATTTCGTGGGCAAGCTGAAGACCAATTAGTAGAGCATTATATTCCGCTACATAATTGGAGCATGATTCTGTCAGAGAAAATACTCTAGGAAGGACATGATTCTGTAGAGAGATAAACACAACCCCACGCCGACAATGATCCTGCCTTTAGGTCCTATTCGTGATGCTCCATCAAAGAACATCTGCCAAACTTCATCCTCTGAAGTTACATTGGACTCGAAAACTTCATCTGGAATATCTTCATGAAGTTTTGAGTTTTTCGGAATTGGATGAGCAGCCAAGAACTCTGCAAGGGCCTAGCCTTTAACCGCCTTTTGAGGGATAAAGATCATGTCGTATTGAGACAAAAGAAGCCCCCATCTAGCTAATCTTAAATTCAATGATCCTGGTTTTGTCATGAGAAGACGCAAAGGATTCACTCTGGAGATGACATGTATGGTTTGGCCGACCAAATAATGTCGTGTCTTCTGAACGGCAAAGACAAGAGCTAAGAACTCCTTCTCAATAGGATTATAGCGAGATTTCGCCCCTATCAAAGTCCTGCTCAGATAATAAATGGCCTGTTCGTGATCATTGTCGTCTTTTTGAGCAAGCAAGGCACTAAGAGAATGGTCCATAGCTTTCACATAAAGGAAGAATGGTTTCCCTGATGTGGGAGCCACTAAGACTGGAGTTTTGTGAGTATCTCTTGATATCCTAATAAGCTTCCTGACAAGCTTAATCCCATACCAAGGAAGCACCCTTTTTCATGAGTCGGGTGAACGGTTGACAGCGGCCTGAGAGATTTGTGACGAATCTTCTAATATAAGCCAGTCTACCTTGCAAGCCTCTAAGCTCTTTGAGATTTCTAGGTGGATGCATGTCCTGAATGGCTTTGTCTTTGTCGGGTCAAGATGAATTCCTTTTGATATAACAATGAACCCAAGGAACTTGCCACTCAAAACTCCCAAGAAGGATTTTGTTGGATTCATCTTCAGTTGATGAGCCCGCATTATGTCGAACATCGTTCTCAAGTCACAAAGATGGTCATTCTTATTGCGGCTTTTGACAGCAATGTCGTCGACATAGCATTCTACCATTTTTCAGAGATGATCGCGGAAGATTGTATTTATTGCCCGCTGATAGGTTGCTTCGGTGTTCTTTAGCCCGAAGGGCATCACAGTGTAACAGTATACCCCCAAGGGTTTTCGGAACGAAGTATGCTTCTCGTCATTGGGATACATCTTAATCTGATTGTACCCTGAAAAGCCGTCCATGAAAGACATTCTTTCGAATCCACAGGTATTGTCAATCATGACATCGGTGATGGGCAGTGGGAATTCGTCTTTAGGACAAGCTGTATTGAGATCACGGTAGTCGATGCAGATCCGTATTTTTCCATTCTTCTTGAGGACGGGAACGATATTAGCAACCCAATCTGGATGCTGTTCCTCCCGTATGAAGCCACATGCAATGAGCTTATGAACTTCGACTTCAATAGCCTCCATAATGTTCGGGCGAAACTGACGTTGTTGCTGCTTGACTGGCTTAGCGTCAGATTTGATATTTAGACGATGAATGGCTACTTTTGAATCAAGTCCGGGCATGTCTTCGTAGTTCCATACGAAGACGTCTATATACTCCTTTACGAGTATTATTAATTCTTCTTTTTCCATAGGTGATAAGCTCTCACTTATAAAGATGGGTTTAGGGTGATCTTGACTACCTAAGTTGACCTGCATCACCTTATCTTCAGTAGGTGGTTCGCGCAGTTCGAATCGGTTTTCCCATTAGAGATTCAATTGTTGAACCCATGGTTCCTCATCAGTAGCTTCCGTTGGCTCCAATTGACTGCTTGAAGTCATATTAACGGTGAGATTCTCGAACATCATTCCCACACTGACATCTGAGTCCCACTCGGAGGAAGAGGCAGAATGTGATGGAATCGGTTCGCCATCCCTGAATTGAACCATTGCTGGTGGTGTGGGTGTAACGTATCCCAACCCCCTGCGTGTGTTGTCGTAGTAATTTGCAGGTTCCCTTTTGGCACAAAGTTACATAGCAAACTACGCCTTTCTTTTCTGAAATTCAGGCCCTCTCCATGTTTTAGGTTGTACCCCATTTTCTTCATCATATGGTGCGCTGGTCACGCATAGTGGAAAAATTGTGGGGTATCTGAGTCTGAACTTGAATCTATGGCTGTGGACCCTCGTGGTTGGGCTTTACCGAATATTATGGGTAACTGACCTTCTTTAGATGGAGGGATCACTAAAAAAGCCCCTTCTACAGATTCCATGGGTGTGCCGGATGCACTTGGTCTAGGTAAAGGCATGTGCAGAGAGCTATCCGTAATGGATTCAAACAACCCAATACTCACAGGATAATCAAAGAAAATATTATCATTAATTACCCATTCACCCTCATCTTCAGAAGGAGTGTTACATTGGGGATTATTAAGACATGCTATAATTGGTTCACTAATCAAAATGGCTGGCATGTCTGCTTCAGATTCTGAATCCGCCTCATTGCCACTATCATCATCGTCCGGCAATGATTCTTTCGATGTTTCACTAGTCTCTTGATACAAGAGAGCGTCAGTAAAGTAATTTTTCACCCCTTTGAATGGTTGCTTCTCAGCGAAGACAGTTCGTACTGTTGCATCGTCTTCAATATATTTCAAGCACTGGTGCAGACGATCCAGTTGGCGTGGATCCACAGTCGTCTGATTAGTTTACAATTATGCATTATTATATCGCATTTCCCCACCGATTTATGAATAAATTGTCGGTCTAAACCGTGTTTTGGTCTCTATTGCAGGTAAATCAAGAGTTCAAGGGCAAAGGAGTAATAAGAGCTTAATTAAACCCCTTTTAGGGTAATTAAATCCGAATTTCGTGAAGGCCAAGCAAGGGATCATCTAGAAGATACGTCGAACTTAGACTCTTGCGCACGTCAGACGAATATTCGGGCGAAATTACCAGAAACTGGATATACCAGGAACATTCTTGAAGCGACGGGGATACCCTGCCAAAAACCAGGGACCTAAGTCCCTGGTATGGCCGCGGATTGATTAGTCTCTAATTTTGCAGAATTTTCATCACACTCATATTTATTTCATGTAAAATTTTGCTAATAAACCTTGCTTGCTTGTTTTTAGGTCCATGGTGTGCAAATGAAGAAGAAGACCTAAATCACCATTTAATTGGTGATTAAGAGCCTACCAAGTAGCCATTGACTTTAGAGTGAAGATTTTGTCAGACTAGGGCATCAAATCGAAAATCCAGGAGCTCAGATGGACAGAAGACAAACTGGGCGACGCGCTGCCCGAAGCCAGGCGCGCGCCGCCCTGGCAGGGCCGCGAAAACGCGGCCCAGGCCGCATTTCCGCGGCCCTTTGGGCGCGCGCGCCTGCGCTTTGGGCCACGTGCTTCCCACGTGGCCCCCTTTCCCCTGGTGCCTATAAATACCCCCCTGGGGTCTTCAGTTTGAGCAGATCAGAGCTTTAGCAAGTTTTGTAATCTTGTTTTTAGGTTTGTAGTTGTTGTTGTTGTTGTTCTCCTAGTTGTTGTTTTAGCCATTAGAGTGAAAGAGAGAGAGAGTGTGTAAGTGTTGTATTTGAAGGGTGACAAGCTAATACGAGTACTACTTCTCTTCCTTCTTTCAATTTACTTGTACTTTCCTTTGCTCTTTACTTCTTCCTTTTGTTGTTTCTTGTTGTAGTGTAACTTCTTCCCTCTTTACTTTTACTTTGTTGTAGTGTAACTTCCTTCCTCTCCACTTCTTTTCTTTTGTTGCTTCTTTACTTTTATGGCTAACTAACTTTTCCATAGCATGGCTAACTAACTACTAACCCACTAATTTCTAACTACTTGATTGATAACCCGCATGAGTCAATAGTGTCAAACAAGCCTTGTGCAAACAAGAGCTATGACATCTTAAGACGAGGGTTCTAACTCTAATTTACCTACAAGTATTTACTTTCTTATACTTCATGCTTAATGAATTTTGATGATCTATGAGTTTTGTACTTTACTTGTTATTGTAAGTTAGAGACTTTTCCTTTTAACTTTGCCGATACCAATAGTGCACTCGAGTCTTCCCTTATCCTCGCCTTCTATCGGATCTTGATAAGGGAATGTCCGAGTTTTTGCCGTGTAAAGCTAAGTTTTAGGATGAACTTTCACTCGATTTCCACGTGAGTAGTTCCAATGCAAAAGGTTTGTGTTCGCCTATGATCCATCGTGAGGCTATCTTCCAAAAGTTAGAAATTAGTGGAAGCACTTAGTAGAAAGTTAGCCATGCATTTTTACAACTAAGAAAAAAAAATCACTTTTACAAATCATCAAAACATTTCCCAACAATTCTTCAAACAACTTGTTTTCACTTTTCAATTCTTTATTTTACAACAAGAACTTTCTTTCTTCTTGAACTTTGAAGCCGCATCAAGCTTCCATCGCTCTCCCTCCTTGTGGATACGACCCGTATAGCCACTTCCTTCGCTACTACGGAAGAATCGTAAAAGCAGTAATTTCGACCCACTCCCTTTCTACTTTTCTTGTGCTTGCTTTTTGTCGATCAAATTTTGGCGCCGTTGCCAGGGAGGGAACGGCTTTATTATTCACTACTAATGATTGTTCTTTGTTTTTGTGTGTAGGAGAAGAACCAAGGAGCTTACTATCATGGAAAGCAAAGAGGTGGCCAAGGACATTGCGCAAGGATTCATTTGCCCTCGAAAAAATTCGTGTAAAAGCGAGTTTTTCCGATTGAAGTACTAACAAACTCGTTTACAGGGTTGCCGAACGCCGCTAAAAAAAAATGCTTTCTAAATTTTTTAGTTTCCTTGGATGCTTCACCATATGCATGTGTAATAAATTCAACATAAATTCACTTGTTGCTTAATTGAAATTTGGATTAGACTTTTGCATTTAGGGCACGTGTCTATTTCAATTCATTTCAATTTTTGTTGAAGAGTGCTGGAGACAAGGTACGTGTGCATTCATATAGAATAGGACCAATATTTTGAAGTGATTTACCGCTTTGAGTGTTACCTTGTTGTGAACAAACTGTACACTTGCACAATTGACTTTAAGGGCAAAACCCAAATAAATAAGATAAGGTGGGGATTTCATCACCCTTCCTTAGCCCAAAAATCATCTCCAAGTGCACTCACATTTTCCCAAGCCTTAACTAAAAATCAATAGACGTTGGCCCTAGGGACATCTCGGACTCACTAAGAGATTAACCGAGGTTAGAAATTGTAAGAACTATACTCCTGCAAAATCGGTGTCTAAGGAAAGTGGATTGAGAGGTAAAGCCTCGAAAGCTCCGTGGTTTGGCGTAATTAGGCCCGTGGCTCTGCCCGGATACCTCCCCCCGAGCTTTGCCCTTTCCTGGCCAATTAGCTTGTAGTCGAGTTCCTGCAACAACCTTCCCCGGAGAATCGACCAGTTAGGAGTCGTCTAGGTCAAGGTACCTTAGACTAAGACTTGTGGTTGTTTTTCTTTCTTTTGTTTGTTTTTAGTTCTTTTTCGATTGTTTGTTGTCTTCACGTTGGTTGTGGTGTGCTGCATGCAAGAGTGGGTGAGAGATCCGTCAACTTCCAGATTAATAAGAAATACTTCTTTACCCTTGCATCCAGAACCGGTGATGGCGTCACTTCAGGATAGATTTTACCCAATCAGAACTTCACTTCCATCTTGCATAAAACTTCTTGAAGCAAACGGAAATAACTTCGAGTTAAAGCCCCAATTCATTAACACTCTCCCCAAATTTCATGGTTTAGAATCGGAGGATGCATACTTCTTTGTTAGGGAATTTGAAGAAGTATGCTTCATGATGCGTATACCTCAGCTAGGAGACGATGCCGTTAGGTTACATTTCATCCCTTTTTCCCTAAAGGACCTAGCTAAGAAATGGTTGTACAGCTTGGCAGCAGATTCAGTCACGACCTGGGATGATTTTGTCAAGACTTTCTTGAAGAAATTCTACCCCATTCATAAGACTGCCCTCATTAGGAAGAACATCATGCAGTTTAAGCAAGACCCGAGCGAACCATTTTGGAGATACTTTGAGCGATTCAAAGATCTCCTAGCTCAGTTCCCTCATCATGGCGTGGAGAAGTGGCGTCAGTGCCAGATTCTCTACGATGGTCTAGATTATCAGACTAAGACCCTGTTAGAAATGATGTGTCAGGGAGGGTTCTTGCAGAAAGATAAGAATCAGGGTTGGGATTTAATTGAGGATTTAGCTGAGAAAACCCTGCAATGGGAGCCAGCCTCAGAGAAACCTAGGATTCACAATCTATAGCTTCAAGAGGAGGGCTCCTATCTCTAGAATCATCCATAGCTGCCGAGGCTAAGATTGCTACCCTGATGAGAAGGATAGAGGTTCTGGAAACAAAAGAGCCTGCCAGTGTCAACCAGATCAACCCACCACCAATTCACAATCCGAATTGTTCATATTGTCAGGCACCAAACCATATTTTTGAAGAGTGCCCTGTTTTCCATGCCCAGAAAGTGCCGCCGGAACACATGAACGCGGCTTACTCACGGCCGCCTCACAACCCCTACTCAAAGACCTACAATCCCGGCTGGAGAAATCACCCCAATTTCTCCTGGGCCCAAAACAATCCTCCCAGGCCTAATTTTTCCAACAACTTTCACCATCCTACTCCTCCACCAACTTTTCCCAGTCAAGCCTTAGCTTCTTCCTCCTAAGGCTCACCAATGGAAAAGAAAATCAGTAAATTGGAGGAGAGCATAGAGGCTTTCATAAAGTCCCAAACCGCTTTTATGCAAAACAATGGGACAAACTCTGAACAGTCATTCACAGGCCATATCAAGATTGGAAATGCAGATGTGCCAGTTAGCTAGCTCCCTAAGTGAAAGACCTAAGGGTACTTTGCCTAGTTAGCCATTAGTTAACCCAAAAACCTCCAATCAAGCATATGAAATTCAGGATCCATCAATTAACCAGTGTAATGTTGTTTACACACTGCGATCTGGAAAGAAGGTAGACAGCCAGGTTTACCAACAGAAAAGTCCAGTCCATCCCGATCCCACTCCTGCCTCCACCTCTGCTAGTTCCTCCCAATCCACTCCACAAACATCTGACGAGGACAAAGCTGCTGAACCAGTTCATAAGCCTGTAGCACCCTTTCCCAATAGGCTTAGGAACAACAATAAAAATATGCACATGGAGAAAATGCTAGAGATGTTCAACCAGGTCAAATTGAATGTGCCACTTCTTGACGCTATCCAACAAGTCCCGGCTTATGCCAAATTTCTTAAGGATATGTGTACAAAGAAGAGAAAGACCAATGTGCCCAAGAAAGTGTTCTTGGCCACTAATATAAGCGAGATTCTGTCTGGTCCCATTCCGACGAAATACAAGGATCCCGGATGTCCCACCATTTCCTGCACCATAGGACAGACCGAAATCAGTAGAGCGCTTCTTGACCTGGGAGCAAGTATCAACTTGCTACCTCTCTCAGTATACCAGCAACTTGGGTTAGGTGAGCTAAGCCCAACTCGAGTCACCATTCAGCTAGCTGACCGATCTGTGAAGATCCCTAAGGGGAAAATCACAGACGTCCTCATCCGGGTCGGGGATTTCATTTACCCCGTTGACTTCATTATGCTTGAGACCCAGCCTGTGTCCAATCTTAGGTCTCAAACTCCCATCATCTTAGGGCGCCCATTCCTTGCTACAGCCAATGCCATAATCAACTGTAGGAACGGGTCCATGCGATTGACTTTTGGAGACATGACGAAGGAAGTCAGTGTCTTCAATCTTGGAAGACAACCTAGAGATGTCAATGATCAGACATTTGAGGTCAATTCTATTGAAAACCTGACCAGTGAGCATGAAGAGAGTATGGAGACAGAAACTGAGGCAGAGTTTGATCTGGAGGCTAAGGATTTTAATCTAGACTAGATTGTAGATTCAGCAGTGGATTGGGCAACAAGCCCCAGTGTACCCCATCCTAGGATTGAAAGCTCAGAGATTGCCTCTAATGAAGCAACACCTTCCCTAGATCTTAAAGCCTTGCCTGAACACCTCAAGTACGCCTACCTGGGTGGAAAGGACACCTTGCCAGTCATCATAGCATCCCACCTGACTGAGCAACAAGAGGACAACTTAATGTCTATTCTGAAAAGATATAGGGAAGCCATTGGATGGACGATGAAGGACATCAAGGGAATAAGTCCAGCCATAGTACAACACAGAATCCATTTAGTCGATGAAGTAATCCCTAGGAGGGACCCACAACGCAGGCTTAACCCTCTCATGCAAGAGGCAGTTAAGGTTGAAATTCTGAAACTATTAGATAATGGGATAATTTATCCCATTTCTGATAGTCAATGGGTTAGCCCTGTTCATGCGGTCCAAAGAAGGCTGGCTTTACGGTAGTAGAAAATGAGGAAAAAGAGTTGGTACAAACAAGACTGCCTACCAAGGTTCGTGTTTGTATCGACTACAGGAAGTTGAATGCAGCTACCCGTAAAGACCACTTCCCGCTACCCTTCATCGACCAAATGCTTGAGCGTTTGGCTGGACATGAGTACTACTGCTTTCCAGATGGGTACTCGGGATACAATCAAATCCCCATTGCTGCAGAAGACCAGGAAAAGACAACATTCACCTGCCCGTTCGGAACCTTTGCTTATCGGCGCATGCCTTTTGGATTGTGCAATGCTCCTGCAACGTTCCAACGGTGCATTCTTAGTTTGTTCTCTGACATGGTGGAACGTTTTCTTGAGATTTTCATGGATGACTTCTCCATCTACGGAGATTCATTTGATCAGTGTCTTCATCACTTAGAGTTAGTGCTACAAAGATGCATTGAGAAGAACCTAACTCTAAACTGGGAAAAATGTTACTTTATGGTGAGACAGGGGTTTGTCTTGGGCCATGAGATTTCGAGGAGAGGCATAGAAGTGGATAAGGCTAAGGTAGAAGTGATTGCTAAGCTTCCACCACCCAAAAGCATCAAGGATATTAGATCCTTTTTAGGGCATGCTGGGTTCTACCGACGATTCATTAAGGACTTTAGCAAAATCGCGAGGCCCTTAACCAACCTACTCGCTAAGGACGTGCCCTTTGATTTCAACGATGAATGTTTCAAGTCATGGGGGAAGCTTAAGCAAGAACTGATTTCTGCACCTATCATTTCTGCTCCTAATTGGGCCCAGTCATTTGAAATCATGTGTGATGCATCTAATTTTGCTATTGGCGCTGTTCTAGGACAGCGCATCGATAATAGGCAGCACGTGATCTACTATTCGAGTAGGACCTTGAATGACGCCCAACAGAACTATACAACGACTGAGAAGGAATTCTTGGTCGTTGTCTTTGCGTTAGAAAAGTTCCGGCCTTACTTGTTAGGTTCGAAGATAGTGATTTTTACAGATCACTCGGCTCTGAAATACCTCATGAACAAAAAGGAAGCAAAAGCCCGACTGATTCAGTGGATCCTTTTGCTTCAAGAATTTGACTTAGAAATCTGGGATAAACGAGGTATAGAAAATGTGGTCGCTGATCATCTCTCACGAATTCTGAATGCACCAACCATCCAAGCTCCGATCAACGAGGATTTCCCAGACGAGCACATCCTAGCCATTCTTAAGAAACCCTGGTATGCAGACATCGTTAATTACCTGGCCACGGGACAATTACTCGCTGACTGAACAAAGCAAGACCAAGATCGCTTCTTTGCCCAAGTACGGTACTTCTTCTGGGAAGAACCGTATCTTTTTAAGTATTGTCCCAACCAAATAATTAGACGATGCATATCTGAGGAGGAACAGAGGAGTGTGCTCAGCTTTTGCCATGACCTTGCATGCGGAGGACACTTCGGTCCCCGCAAGACTGCAGAGAAGGTTCTACAAAGTGGGTTCTACTGGCCCACTTTGTTCAAAGACTCATATCATTTTTGCAAGTCATGTGCAAACTGTCAGAAGATTGGGAAAATTTCTAGAAGAGACATGATGCCCCTGAACCCGATCCTTGAAGTTGAAATTTTTGATGTTTGGGGTATCGATTTCATGGGGCCATTCCCCAACTCCTTCTGCAACCAATTCATTTTGGTTGCTGTAGATTATGTCTCTAAGTGGGTAGAAGCTGTGCCAACTAAGACGAATGACAACAAAGTGGTTGTCAAATTTCTCAAAGATAACATCTTCTCCCGATTTGGCACCCCTAGAGCGATAATTAGTGATAATGGATCACATTTCTGCAACAGAGTTTTTGAAGCTCTGATGCGAAAATATTCCATCAATCACAAGTTATCCACTCCGTACCATCCCCAGACAAATGGGCAGGTAGAAGTCACCAATCGACAACTCAAGCTCATTCTGGAAAAGACTGTCGGACAAAACCGAAAGGATTGGTCGGTTAAGCTCAATGATGCATTGTGGGCTTATCGCACTGCCTTTAAGACAGTTTTGGGGATGTCTCCTTACAGAATCGTGTTTGGAAAAGCCTGTCATCTGCCAGTAGAGTTAGAACACCGGGCCTTCTGGGCAATTAAGCAACTCAACTTTGACCTGACCAAGGCCGTTGAACTTAGGAAACTGCAGATTTCAGAATTAGAGGAGATACGGAATGAAGCTTATGAGAATGCATGAATCACCAAGAACAAAACTAAACTTTTTCATGACCAAATCATAACCCGAAAAAACTTTGCACCGGGAGATAGGGTTCTGCTGTACAACTCTTGGCTTCATATTTTCGCGGGGAAGCTGAAAACTTGTTGGTCGGGACCGTTCATTGTGAGCAATGTTTTCCCACACGGTGCTGTGCTTATTGCAGATCCTAAAAACAACACGGAATTTAAAGTGAATGGGCAAAAACTGAAGCCCTTCTTGACCACTGAGCCTATGACTCCAAATGAGAGTGTGCTGACTCTTTTTGCCCTGTCATACACCTAACCACAACAAACAAATAAAAAAATAATAATAAAAAAATAAAAAAAAAATTTGTTTATATGCTTACCCCGTGTACATTCTTTTTAGCCTATTCGCACTTGGCCGGCCTGAGTCCACGAAGATGGTGACATCATTTCTTCCCCTATTTATTGCATTTGCATTTCCATATGCATTCATTGAGGACAATGCATTAGATAGGTGTGGGGGGGGATGCTAACACTTTTTCTTTTTCTTTCAAAAAAAAATCCAAATTGAAAAGAAATTTCATACTTTTTATAAAAATGCCAAAAGATTGTAGGAATTATGGGAACCTTATTAATGAATCTTTATTTTTGCCTAAATAAATAAGAAAGATTGGTTTGACTAAAAAGTTAGAAGGGATAAGTAAAATAACTCATACTTTTTATTTTAGCCTTAGTAGAATATGCATAACCCACACACACATGCTTGGGATTTAAAGACACAACTCTAAAAATAAAAAAATAAAAAAAAGGGCTGGATAATTGTACCTCAAGAAGCATGATCACTCACGCCCAAAAAAAAATATATATATATATAAAAATAAATCTTGATTTCGTGGCCTACTCCACTTGCATATTTGACCTGAAGGGTGTTTTTCCACCTGGTGCCCTAAGACCATCTGGTTTGGGAGTCATCGGTTTGATATGTGTTACATATGTGAAGTAGAAAGCCTAATGGAACCAAGAATAATAAGTAAATATTAATCAAATTAAATGATATTCAAAGTTGAGTTGAAAAATCCCAAGCACATCACACTTACACATTATGCATATCTATCTAAAGCAAAATAAAAGAATGAATTAGAAGTACAAGATCCTTTCTAAATTTATAAGAAAAACTATAGTTTCTTCATTTATGACGGCTAAAATATAAGAGGACTTATGAGGGTTAAACCTAATTTTTATATCATTCGGTCATTTTTACTTAGATGATTGAAAGTTCTTTTTAATAAAATAAACAAAAAAAAATCTTTCTAATAACAAACTTCTTTTCTTTACTTACTGGATTTTGTGGGTGCAATCCGCTGAAAACCCTCAGGAGACAACACTCCTCCTCTAGGGGAAACCTAGAGGTTTAACGGTGTGTTGCACATGCTCAGTGCAATCGCGTCACCTGCGAAAGTGGTGTAATGATGTTCTCATTTTTGTTTTGCTCGGGACGAGCAAAAAGATAAGTGTGGGGGTGTGATTAGTCTCTAATTTTGCATAATTTTCATCACATTCTCATATTTATTTCATGTAAAATTTTGCTAATAAAACCTTACTTGCTTGTTTTTAGGTCCATGGTGTGCAAATGAAGAAGAAGACCTAAATCACCATTTAATTGGTGATTAAGAGCCTACCAAGTAGCCATTGACTTTAGAGTGAAGATTTTGTCAGACTAGGGCATCAAATCGAAAATCCAGGAGCTCAGATAGACAGAAGACAAACTGGCCGACGCGCTGCCCGAAGCCAGGCGTGCGCCACCCTGGCAGGGCCGCGGAAACGCCGCCCAGGCCGCGTTTCCGCGGCCCTTTGGGCGCGCGCGCCTGCGCTTTGGGCCACGTGCTTCCCACGTGGCCCCCTTTCCCCTGGTGCCTATAAATACCCCCCTGGGGTCTTCAGTTTGAGAAGATCAGAGCTTTAGCAAGTTTTGTAATCTTATTTTTAGGTTTGTAGTTGTTGTTGTTGTTGTTCTCCTCCTAGTTGTTGTTTTAGCCATTAGAGTGAAAGAGAGAGAGAGTGTGTAAGTGTTGTATTTGAAGGGTGACAAGCTAATACGAGTACTACTTCTCTTCCTTCTTTCAATTTACTTGTGCTTTCCTTTGCTCTTTACTTCTTCCTTTTGTTATTTCTTGTTGTAGTGTAACTTCTTCCCTCTTTACTTTTACTTTGTTGTAGTGTAACTTCCTTCCTCTTCACTTCTTTTCTTTTGTTGCTTCTTTTACTTTTATGGCTAACTAACTTTTTCATAGCATGGCTAACTAACTACTAACCCACTAATTTCTAACTACTTGATTGATAACCCGCATGAGTCAACAGTGTCAAACAAGCTTTGTGCAAACAAGAGCTATGACATCTTAAGACGAGGGTTCTAACTCTAATTTACCTACAAGTATTTACTTTCTTATACTTCATGCTTAATGAATTTTGATGATCTATGAGTTTTATACTTTACTTGTTATTGTAAGTTAGAGACTTTTCCTTTTAACTTTGTCGATACCAATAGTGCACTCGAGTCTTCCCTTATTCTCGCCTTCTATCGGATCTTGATAAGGGAATGTCCGTGTTTTTTACCGTGTAAAGCTAAGTTTTAGGATGAACTTTCACTCGATTTCCACGTGAGTAGTTCCAATGCAAAAGGTTTGTGTTCGCCTATGATCCATCGTGAGGCTATCTTCCAAAAGTTAGAAATTAGTAGGAGCACTTAGTATAAAGTTAGCCATGCATTTTTAAAACTAAGGAAAAAAACACTTTTACAAATCATCAAAACATTTCCCAACAATTCTTCAAACAACTTGTTTTCACTTTTCAATTCTTTATTTTGCAACAAGAACTTTCTTTCTTCTTGAACTTTGAAGCCGCATCAAGCTTCTATCGCTCTCCCTCCTTGTGGATACGACCTGTATAGCCACTTCGCTACTACGGAAGAATCGCAAAAGCAGTAACTTTGACCCACTCCCTTTCTACTTTTCTTGTGCTTGCTTTTTTCCGATCACGGATCCGCGGCCACGGATCCGCGGCCCTTTGGTGGGGCCACGCGTTGATTTTCAACGCGTGGCCCTGTCTCGTCTTTCAGAAGGCTCCTATGCCTATAAATAGCCCTGAATAGGTCCAGAACGAAGGAGTTTTAAATTTTTAGCTAGGGTTTCTATGTTTTAGTGTAGTGTAGGTAGGTGTTCTTCATTCCTTGTATTTTGTTATGTTATTTCGTTTTTAGATCTTGTAGTAGGGCTGAGAGATTCACAGAGAGAGAGAAAGAGAGGGATTGATGTAATAGATGGTGACAATCTATGTAAAGGTGCTTCCTTTCTTCTCAATGTAATCTCCTCCATCTTCTACATGATGTTTTGCTAACTTTTCTTCTCGTGGCAATCTAGGGATTGATGTAATAGATGGTGACAATCTATGTAAAGGTGCTTCCTTTCTTCTCAATGTAATCTCCTCCATCTTCTACATGATGTTTTGCTAACTTTTCTTCTCGTGGCAATCTAACTACTAACCACTAACCATCTAACCACTTACTTGATAATCCACATGAATCTAGTAGCCTCTATAAGGCCTTGTTCTTGCAAGAGCCATTGATGGCTCATGATGATGGGTTTTAACATCTAACTTGCTAACTTGCTAACAAAGCTAACTCTCTCTTATTTCATGCTTTCTTTCAATGGTCTGATGATTTAATGTTTGTATTAGCTTGTTCTTGATGCAAGTTTGAATGTGAAAGAACTATCTCATTTGCCATGCTTTGTATCGTCTCATGAAGCCAAGGATTAGTGATGGCCGAGGATCAATATGTGAGGCAACTATCATTAAGAGGTTAGCATGGTTAGTAGATCAATTAATAGTTAGTAGCCATGAGTTTTCTTTTATCTTGTTTTAGAAACTATTTTCAAAACTCTTTTATCATTTTTCTATCGATGTTTTCACCACCTTCTTAGTTTACCTTTGTTCCATTTTCTTTTCTATTTGTTTTACAAACCACTTCTCTTTGGTTTTTCACATCGACGTTTTCATCGCTCTCCTCACCTACCACATTTTGGATTTCTTTTTCCTTTTCTTTTCATTTTCTTTTCTAATTCTTTTAACAAAGAAGAACTGTTAACAAATAACGTGAATAAAAACTGTCAATGCTTCTATCGCCTCCCTTCCCTGTGGATTCGACCCGTTGAGCCAATGCTATAACAGAAGTATCGAGGGTACATTAGCACACATACATATTTTCATTGATTTCATAAATACACACTTTTGAGTGCTAGTTCCGCCCCGATCATCGTCCTTTTTCTGAACCACCAATTGAAAAAAATCTGAGTTACAAAAGAGTATAGAAGCCAATCTACAAGAGACTGAGCAACAACTTCAGAAAACATTAGCCTCTCCAATTTCACAGTATTTTCAAGAGTCTTACTCAGTTCCACCTCCTCATAATGAACAACCATCTGCCCTGGAAATGAGTAAGGAACTCTTGTGTGAGTCCAAGCTTCAATCTCAAAACAATTCTGACTCACATTCTTTACAAAATTTCCAAAACCAAGATTCTTATACTCCCATTCAAGAGCATCCACTTGTAGAAAAATCAAGTCTAGAAAAGAGTATAAAAATCATGCAGGAGTCTATGTTACAATTTTAAAAATCTTCTTCTGGGTCTGTCAATAGGTTGGAAACACAATTGAGTCAATTGGTTAGCATTTATAGGAATAAGCAAACTCTATCTTATCAACCTTTGACCAATTCAGCTATCTGACCTAGGACTCTTGTCACTTTGAAAATCAAGATTCAATTTCTGCACACCCACTGAACTTGTCCAAACTTCAAATCCCATTGATATTTTGGCAAGTTATCCTTTTCCTGAAATTGAACTTGAACATGAATATGATCATGAACCTCAAATTAGTGATTCAATTCTACTTCCTGATTCAATTATGACTCTGGTGTCTTCACTTGATTTCAATCCTTTTCCCAAGTCAGTATTGGATCCAGTGCCAGTCCATTGTGAAATTGAATCACCAATCATTTATGATGATCATATTGAACTTGACCAATTTCATACTTTTAAAAGTCCCATTAAAAATTGGCAAGTTCTCATTTTTGTGGAATTGAACTCAATGAGGAATGTGACTTTGATCCTCAAATTTGTGATCCAGTTCAAATTCCTGAATCAATATTGACTCCTATTTTGTTACCCAATTTGAGCAACATTTTAGAGTCGATTTTGATTCCCATACCTGTCATTCTTGAGCTTGAATCGCCAATTGTAGATAGTCACATTCCATCATGGGGAAATGAATGTGGACTTGAGCTTCATCTTCTTGATTTGGACCCACTTCCTGAACCAATCTCGACTACTGAACCTTTACTTGACTTAAGACTTTTTCCTGAGTCGGTATTAGTTCCTGTATTTCCTGAGTCCAAATCAATCATTCCATTCTGGGACAAGGGTCTTGATAAATTTGACTCTGAAATTATTTTAAAATTTTGGAAATTGGATGGGGTTAAATTTTTAATAAAAATCATAAATATATACATCTTTCTACTGGGTTGTATTTTAGAGGTCTCTAGTGGGTTCCTCCGGACTCCACGCAAGTTGGATTGGGCTGCATTTCGTGGACCAATCAGACCGCCACCGGAACCACCACATTGAGGTGATTTTTCCTTCCCTCTCTATTTGTTTCATGCATATATACATCACGATGCATTGAGGATAATGCATGAGATAAGTGTGCGGGAGGGTTTACTAACATAGAGTTTTTAGATTTTCTTTCTTTTACACTTCTTTTTAGGATACTTTTAGAAATATTCCCTTTTGCATAGAATTTTTCTCTTTCTTTAAAAACTTTTTAAAATAAGTGACAAAGTTTTGATCTATTTTTAAGAAAATTAAGATGATCTTAGAAACTAAGGAAACCTCAATTATGACATCTTAAACCTAGTTGAAATAATGAATCTTGTTTAAAATTATAGGTTAAGTATAAAAGATTGGGGAGATATTTTTATCTTGAATTTTTTGCCTTAGATAGTATGCACTTCACACTTACACAATTCTTGGGATGGAAACAAAGACCTAAAATGCCATAAAAAAAGAAATAAATAAATAAATAAATAAATAAATCATCACTTATTAAGCTGGATAATTATGCCTCAAGAAGCATGAATATTCATGCCTAACGGTGGTCACAATAAACAAATAAATCCCCCTTAGTTTTGAGGCCTTGTTTACTCGAGTCCTTAAACCCGAGGGATGTTTTCTCATCTGATGCCCTAAAACCGTCCGGTCTGGGAGTCATCGGTTATAGGCTCACTACATGGGTGAACTAGAAAGCCTAAGAAAACTAAGGGAAGAAAAAAAAGAATATATATATATATATATATTATATATATATATATATATATATATATATGAATATAAATAAATGACTTGATGGTTGGAGTTGAAATCCCAGAAATCTTCACTATCACAAAGTTCATATTATCTAGGTTCTATGAAGGATAAAATATTCAATCCAATTTTGAATTCTTACCTTAATTGAAGACAAGTCTTGCATATAGACTAAGTTTAAGGAAGAATGAATTTTGGTGGACTTATGATCTTAGAACGCTTATATTTTTACAAAAATATTTCATAAACTTGTCTCTCTTTCAAAATGTGTTTTCAAAATACTAACATTTGTCTTCTTTCTTTATGGATTTTATGGGTGCAATCCGCTGAAAACCCTTAGGAGACAACACTCCTCCTCTAGGGTAACCTAGAGGTTTAACGGCTTGTTGTACACGCTCAGTGCAATCGCGTCACCTGCAAAAATGGTGTAATAACATTAGTAGTATAGTTTTCTTTTTCTTATTTTGCTCGGGACGAGCAAAAGATAAGTGTGGGGGTGTGATTAGTCTACAATTATGCATTATTATATCGCATTTCCCCACCGATTTATGAATAAATTATCGGTCTAAACCGTGTTTTGGTCTCTATTGTAGGTAAATCAAGAGTTCAAGGGCAAAGGAGTAATAAGAGCTTAATTAAACCCCTTTTAGAGTAATTAAATCCGAATTTCGTGGAGTCCAAGCAGGGATTATCTAGAAGATACATCGAACCTAGACTCTTGCGCACGTCAAACGAATATTCGGGCGAAATTACCAGAAACTAGATATACCAGGAACATTCTTGAAGCGATGGGGATCCCCTGCCAAAAACCAGGGACCTAAGTCCCTGGTATGGCCGCGGATCCGCGGCCCTTTGGTGGGGCCACGCGTCGATTTTCAACGCGTCGTCTCGTCTTCCAGAAGGCTCCTATGCCTATAAATAGCCCTGCATAGCTCCAGAACGAAGGAGTTTTCATTTTTTAGGCTAGGGTTTCTATGTTTTAGTGTAGTGTAGGTAGGTGTTCTTCATTCCTTGTATTTTGTTATGTTATTTCGTTTTTAGATCTTGTAGTAGGGCTGAGAGATTCAGAGAGAGAGAGATAGACAGGGATTGATGTAATAGATGGTGACAATCTATGTAAAGGTGCCTCCTTTCTTCTCCAATGTAATCTCCTCCATCTTCTACATGATGCTTTGCTAACTTTTTTTCTCATGGCAATCTAACTACTAACCACTAACCATCTAACCACTTACTTGATAATCCACTTGAATCTAGTAGCCTCTATAAGGCCTTGTTCTTGCAAGAGCCATTGATGGCTCATGATGATGGGTTTTAACATCTAACTTGCTAACTTGCTAACAAAGCTAACTCTCTCTTATTTCATGCTTTCTTTCAATGGTCTGATGATTTAATGTTTGTATTAGCTTGTTCTTGATGCAAGTTTGAATGTGAAAGAACCATCTCATTTGCCATGCTTTGTATCGTCTCTTGAAGCCAAGGATTAGTGATGGCCGAGGATCAATATGTGAGGCAACTATTATTAAGAGGTTA
This sequence comes from Agave tequilana, assembly GCA_038442645.1. NCBI lineage: Eukaryota > Viridiplantae > Streptophyta > Magnoliopsida > Asparagales > Asparagaceae > Agave > Agave tequilana. The sequence continues at coordinate 57,197 of JAVJIF010012076.1, read as the reverse complement.
GCATGGCTAATGGATCAATTAGTAGTTAGTAGCCATGAGTTTTCTTTTATCTTGTTTTAGAAACTATTTTCAAAACTCTTTTATCATTTTTCTATCGATGTTTTCACCGCCTTCTTAGTTCACCTTTGTTCCATCTTCTTTTCTATTTGTTTTACAAACCACTTCTCTTTGGTTTTTCACATCGACGTTTTCATCGCTCTCCTCACCTACCACATTCTGGATTTCCTTTTCCTTTTCTTTTCATTTTCTTTTCTAATTCTTTTAACAAAGAAGAACTGTTAACAAACAACGTGAATAAAAACTGTCAATGCTTCTATCGCCTCCCTTCCATGTGGATTCGACCCGTTGAGCCAATGCTATAACGGAAGTATCGAGGGTACATTAGCACACATACATATTTTCATTGATTTCATAAATACACACTTTTGAGTGCTAGTTCCGCCCCGATCATCGTCCTAGTAGCAAGTTGTATGATGTGTCAGCGTCAATGACATAGCACGTCACTTCTGACTTCAGGCTCCCGATTCGGCAACGGAGTCGAATTTTTCCAAGTGGATGACTACTTCCGGCATTAAAATCGTATATTATTGTAGTGGTTGCGGACAACCTATATAGTGGTATACCGAGAAAGTAGAGGAGCCTTTTGGGGATGATGCTGAGTGCGGACCCCGAATTAACCTGTACCCTTTCAATGCATGTTGAACCGATGTATCTAGTGTAGTACAAAGGTCGATCGTGCTTGTTATCCTTGAGAATCATATCTTTCGATGTGAAGGTAATAGCAGGTACCTTTCATTGTACATGATGGCATTTAGGGCAAGAAGACTGAGCGTCATCGTTAGGAATTTCTGGCATATATGTCAGGAATGCTTTTGAATTAGCCAGTTCATCTCTGAGTGCTTCTTTTGTCTCTTTTGAGAGACGAAGGAGCTCGTGTATGGTAATACGAGCCGGGATATTAGCCAGCTGGGCCAATATGTCAAAACGAAAGGGCGTGTCAAGCCCTAGGCTTGAAGGCTTCTTCAGGATATGGTCGAACCAGACTTCCTTTGGCTTCTCCTTTCCCTTGGTTGGAACTGAAGTGGGTGCTGGTATTTCTACTGACGTCGTCTGCTATTGTATCTCGTCAGTAGCTTTCTCATACTGTTTTAAGTATGATTTTTCAGATCGAGTACCTGTTAGCTGAGGTACATCAGCCTGCGCGTGCAAGCGTGCTTTTCCCCTTCAGAATCGCTGAGAGAAGCTGATGTAAGATTGTCATCGTCTGGCAGGATGGAGATGACATTGCAAGATTTGCCCTTCGACTTGGACTTCTTTGAATCCCATTGTTCGTCTCGGACAAGTTCTGGGTGTATCCACATGATTTCCCCTGTCTCCAATGTCAAGGGAACAAGACCCCTAATATCTTGAGTTTTAGCTGCCGGATGTTTGACTTCCAACCGTGGTACAGGGATTGGATAAGTCCCGTCAGAAACTGTGACCTTTGGGGTTTTGCCGAACTCGAGGATCACCATATTTGCAGTGACTTTCTTTTGCTCTGACTTCAGTGTAAGGACTCCGGCGTCGACTAGAGCTTGAATTCTGTCCTTGAGGACAAAGCACTTGTAGGTAGGATGGTGAATCATCCTGTGAAAGAGACAGTATTTGGGATCGTTCATGCGTCCTATTTCATTGGGACGTTGAGCATCCGACAGCTTCAATTTATTCCCTTTGTGGAGTAAATGGAATATTATGACCACCTGATCGTCTTTGAAGGAGTATTATTTCGGAGGAAACTTAGACTCCTGATTATTGAAGCCGCTCTTCTTGGCTTTCGACTGAACATCCCCTGATAATTCTACGGACATAGTTTCTTTCCCTTTAGCTTGAGAAGACTGTGCCATATCGCCACGTCCTTTATTATTCATACCCCATTTGCCTTTAGGGGTGGATGGTTCGAACTTTTTAGCCGACTTTTTGACTATCTCAGCTTGCTCGACCAGTTCTTTCCAGGTATGGGCTTTGACAGCCCCCATGCGAACCTCTACTTAGTCGAAGAAGTTGTGCCTGCACGTCTGTAAGAGCATGCGTAATGGCATCCCTGCTGGGCACATCAAAAACAAGTTTCTGAACCGCTCAATGTAGTCACGGACAGATTCGCCCTTCTTCTGTACGGTAGAGAGGAGTTTGTCCATGGTTACCTCGGTATCATCCTCATAGAAGCGAGAAAGGAATCGGGTTTTCAGGTCGATCCAGGAATTGACGGAGCCCAGAGGGAGACTTTGGAACCAGTCAAATGCTACCCCCTTTAAGGTGCCAATGAACAGCCTAGCCATGATAGCATCATTGTCTACAACATTACCGGTCTGAGACCGAAAATAGTAGATGTGCTGCTTTGGCGAGCCCTTACCATCGTACGTATGTAACGTTGGTGGTTTAAACTTTGGTGGGTATGGTACTGAATCCCACTCCAGCAGGTAAGGACGGACTGCCCCTACTTCTTTAATTCATCCCTCTGAGCTAGGGATGCGATTTGAGCTTGGATGCCTTTAAGGACTTCAGCGTCCAAAGAAGAACCCTCCTTCGACTTCTCCATCCTTGGCTGTTCATTGCTAAGATGTTCTTGCTCATCATGGTTACTCCCGGTATCATTATTATTCTGGTTATTGAGGAGTTGAGTGAGCATCTGTTGAATGTTATCCAAAGCTTCTTGCTAGGTGTTGAAAGTTTGCTCCTGAGCTTCCAAGCATCGACGAAGGTCATCATTATCGTTATCAGCCATATTCACTGATACTCTGTCTGTTCGCACTGAGCTGACTGTCGCTGAAGAGGCATACCCACTGTCTTCATCCTCTTCATCAGACCATTGGACTAATCCTTTCATTGGTTCTGGTGAGGTTACTGCAGTTGAGAAAGATGGCTGTCATAACTATAGGGTATTGCAACCCTAGATCTGGTGTTTCGGAAGACACCTTCTTCATGTACCAAGACTTCGCCCAAGCCAGGTTATAATCTGGATCTGGGGAACTGTAGGGAGTGTTGTTGGACGCTTGTCTGTCCCTACGCAGCTCTCGTCCTCTTCCGATCATGTTAACGGATGCAGAGGGTAGATCTCGCGATATGCTCCTTTTGCGATGTTTCACCGGGGCCTGCACCGACAGTCGATCAAAAACTGATCGTCGGCCTGGGGGAGTGGCGGGGATTGGTCCTAGTCGGTAATGGACTGAGTGGACTGTCACCAACTGGCATCCCACTTGTTGACAATAGGAGGGAGAAGTTTGAAAAGATTCTGACTTCCGTTTGCTTGTCAAGAATTCCCGCAAGTCAGACCCAGTTGGGGCTAAACGATCCAGCGTAGAGGTTCTGTTGGATTGCACATAGAATGATATCATGTTCTTTTCATCACCGCAGAGGTAATTATCACTAAATAGTGCTTTAGTTCTAACTTCGCGGCTAAGAACCTTGGGAATGTCCTTGGGTGTTGAAGCTGCATAAGCACCAGTGTCAACACTTAGGGACGATCCCGTAGCTCCGCTACAAAGCGTGAGCTTAGCGCTTGATGAACTGGGAAACGAAGCACGCTGTGGTGCTTTATCCGCTATGTTGCTGCGAAGGTGATCAGCACTTAGGGGCAATCCCTTAGCTTCGCTGCAAAGAGCGAGTTTAGCACACTGTGGTGCTTTAGTTCCAACTTCACAGGTGCGAACATCATGCGTACCCTGAGGTACTGTGCTCGGCACACCATCAGTAGCTTCGCTCACGAGAATGAGGCTGGCGTGAGGAGTTACTGCTCCTGAATTAGGTGAAGGCATGGTCGCCATTGTGACTTCGCGGCTAGCAGTCTTGTCGAAATAGGTAGGCATCTTGCCTTTTTCTTCGTTAGAGAGACGAACTTGTGGCGTAGTTACGCCAGAGGCTTCATACAGAGCCTTTTGCTTTGGCCTTCACACCTATTTTGAAAGAGGAGACTTAGGTTCGCAAGGAACCTGACTAGCCACACGCGAGGCTGGGAGGTGTTGGAAGGATTCTGCTTCTGGTTTCTGCTCCGAAACCTTGGCCATGGAGACCTTTCTATGCTTCCGTGCATGGAGCATTGGACCACTCCCAGAGAGGAGTTCTTCGAATTTTCCCTGATCGAAGTGAACGAATAGGTTTTCAAAGATAACAGGCTGAAGATTCTGACCCTTGCATTGCGGGCTTGCTTCCTTGTTGCGCCAGAAGACCATGGTAGACTCGCATAGAGCCTCATCTATCTTCACAGAGATTTGCTTCGAAGACTTAACCAGAGGGGCTTTGGCCACACCGGCTTTCTTGAATTCAGAGATAGACCCGAAGGTCTGTTCGTCGCATTGCGACACTTGATTCTCAACAGTGAAGAAATCAGTCCCCAGCGGGTCGCTATCTTGTTTTCCATTGATTTTGCAAAGGGGAAAACTTACAAAAAAGTGTCGAGGAGCTAAATTACAAGTAACATAAAAGATTACAAGTAGATCTCCTCTGAGATTCTGGAGAAGTGTGCCGATAGGAGTCTGGTCAGCGCGCGATCACTTTGTCCCTTTGACGATGCGATCGATGGGATTCCCTTCTCGCCTGGTTCGGGGAATCGGAGAACAGAAGGTTGGTAGAGCCCTCTTGTTACTTCTCAAACTGCCTTCACTTGGAATTCCTTCTCGCCAGGTTCCGGAGATTCCTTGAGAGGAAGATCTTAGGGTATCAGCACCCTGATTAGAGAAACAGTTCTCTGAACTCTCTAAATTCTTGAAAGTAAGAGAATAGATCTCTATTTAGCTGTCTCTCTTTGCCTATGCGCGTGTCTTATGCGTGTGTTTTTTTGCGCCTCCTTTTCCTCCTGTACCTCTGGTGGGCTATTTATAGGGAGAGCAGGGGTATAATTGTCCCCTAGAAATATGGAAACAGATTGAATCAATCTGTTTAAATCTGAAAAGTAGCCTTACTGCGAGGCCAGAATCAGCATCTGCGAAGCTAGGAATAGCAGGTAGCGTCGATCTCCTGATCTATTTTGATCCTTTCCAAATAATTAAAAGATCTCCCTTGATCCTCTTACTTGTTTTAGGAGAGTCAAGAGATTTTGGCAAACAACTGCCAAATTTGATCTCAGATTTGATCTTGATTAGATTTGATTTGATCTCATCTGGAGATTTAATTGGTCAAAGGTTGACCATGAAAGACCCGTAGCTGAGCTGCTGCGTCAGGCTCGCAGCGGAGCCAGAAGAAGCATCTGGCGAAGTCAGAAGAAAGCTCTTCAGCGGAGCTAGATAACATCTGTGGCAAAGCTACCGAACATCCTTCTGTGTGGTTGCGTGTGGCTTCAAGTGAAGTTAACTCTTTGCGGAGTTAACTGATCACTTCAGGCAAAGCTGTGAGTTAGCTCACTGATAGAGCTTTGAATAGCTTCAAGGCGAAGTTGAATAAACTTAGCCTCTCAGGTGAGGCTATCCCTTTGGGCTCATGTGATGCTAAGCGTTGAGCTAACCTAGCATCTTAGACCTGCTTAGGTCTCTTCAAAGACAATCTGGGCTCACTGTCTGCTTCACTGGATCAGTAGAGTCCAAGTTGCTGCTTTGTCCCTTGGAGATGGGTACAGAACTGGTCGTCAGCTTGTCTGTCACTTGTCTTTTGTAAATGTCAACAAGTTTAGACATTGTTCAAGCCAGTCAGGAATCTTGTCTTTTTTAGAGTGTCAACAGTAGTTTGTCAGAGGTGTAATGTTAACATGACAGTAGTTGATTCGCGATATGAGCAATTTTGAGGACTTGTCATTCTATTAATGAGAATTGACAAGTAGAGTTTGGAATGTCAGAGGTGTAGTATTAACTTGATAAGAATTGATTTGCGATATGAGCAGTTTTGCGGACTTGTCATTCTATTAATGAGAATTGACAAGTAAAGTTTGAAATGTCAGAGGTGTAGTATTAACTTGACAAGAACTAGTTTGTGATATGAACAGTTTTGAGGACATGTCATTCTATTGATGAGAATTGACAAGTGAAGTTTAGGATTATCAGAGGTGTAATGTTAACTTGACAATTTTAAAGACTTATGACTCCATGTAGGGGAGCAACAAGTGGAAGTTCGTACTCGCTGGGGAGTATTGAAACTTTTCACTGTTAGAGGTGTAGTATTAAATTTAACAATGATTGAGTCTGTAGACCCACCACTCTATGAAAAAGAATTGGTAGGGGACTTTGATGGAAAATAAAATGAATTACTAGAGATGTAATATTAACGTGACAATCATCAATTTTCTAGGGACATGGGAGATGTGCTGTTAGAGGTGTAATATTAACATAACAACGAAGATTGTAAATGAGTTTTGTTGTCAGAGGTTTAGTATTAACTTGACTGAATCTGCTGAGGATCGGGAAGTCTGGCTTGTCAGAGGTTTATTATTAACGTGATAAGTTCCAGCTCATTTTCATTGGAGGAATGAACCCAGGTATTTTTGTGGCCCTACCATTCTGTGGGTGAGAATTAGTAGAAGATTTTGGAGGAGAGGATGGGACCAAGTCAAACCCTCAGCTATCAATGGATTTGGTGTGCCTTTACCAACCACCATTTGAGTTGGGCTAGCCATGCTATTTCCCTCAGCATGATGAGTTGTCGAAGATTTATGTTGGACTTAAAAGCTGACATTTTTCTCTATCCTTAGCCATTGGAGGCGTTGGATGTCCATAGATACACTAGAGAAGAGTAGCAAGGCTAAAACCGAAGTCTTGCACTTTGTGTCTTCTTTCATTGTTTACATTATGCATCATGATATAACCAGCATTCGATCGGCTCGATACTGCTTGACCGTGAAATGGTTCAGTGAAGGAAGAAAGAAGATTTTCTTTGGCGTTCTTCCAAACATCTTGGATCTGGATTTTTGATTAGAAGTGTAGTATTAACCTAATCAGTAAAAGAATACTATCAAGGATAGTATTTCTTCAAAAATTTGCCATTAATCGGCATCATAAGCGTCTAGCTGTCTGGAGTTATTATGCGATATGCTCCATTCGAGTAGATTGACTCCACTATGAATGGTCCTTCCCATTTGGGCTGGATTTCCCTTTGGTCTTATGTGTCATCACCATGGGTCTTCTGACAGCTAAGACAATGTCACCTTTCTTGAAAGTTCGCTCCTTGACTTTCTTATTGAAGGCTTTAGTAATTCGAGCTTGGTAGAGCTCGATTTGCTATTGAGCTTGCAAGCGTTTATCATTCAAAGCCTCCAGCTCTTGGAGTACAGCTGATGCTTCTCCTCATTTGACATCTCTGTCGTTAGAGCAACGCGTAGAGATAGGATCTGGATTTCTAGTGGGAGTGCCGCTTCACACCTATATACCAAATAAAATGGTGTACCTTTTGTCGGGGTTCGAATCGTTATGCGATAGGCCAATAAGCATTCACCTAATTTGTCATCCCAGTCACGTTGGCTTTTCAAAACTAATTTCTTGAGAAGTTTTCTAATAGTCTTGTTGAAAGCTTCTGCATAGCCATTAGCGGTTTGATAGTGTGTCATTGAAGACACGCTCTGGATTCTTAACTTATTACAGAACCTCTGAAAGGCTTGACTGATGAACTGGGGGGCGTTGTCATGGACTAATTACACACATTTATTGCATTATTCTTTATTACATATCCACATTTATCATGTAATAAATCTACTAAATTTTTTGTCTTAAATGTCTATTTTGCAGAAGATAATCATGGGGAGAAAGAGGATAAAATCAAATAAATATCAGTTAATTTCAGATTTAACTAGATCTATTTGGTTAAAGGAGGATGATTCCAAATCCAGTTGATTAAATTTAGTTTTTAGTGAATCAAGTAGTTGAAGCTAAAGATCAACCGAGGATAACGTCAAATACAAAGTCCAAATCTAAAGGGATGAATGGATATAGAGAAGATCAATGGATGAGATGAAACAATTTTGACTTAGATTCTGGCTGGATATATTTTAGTATTTAAATCATAACTTTCGCTATTAGAACTCAAATCTGATTATTTAACATGATCCAGAAAGAAGATTTAAAGGGCTACAACTCTTAAGTTGATCATTATTTCTAATTCTATCATTTGATAAGTGATAATTAGCAATCAATACGCTAATAAGCTGCAAATCAGAACTGAATATCTACATCAAATCAAGTTTGGAGATAAGAGGAGGATTCAAATTCAGAAATAGCCAGCTTTCCTTATCTTCATACTGCTCTACCCTCTGGATTTCTCCTATAAATACCTACAATTTCAAAGGCAAAAAAGGAGAACGACCTAGCAGAGATAGATTTTAGGCCAGTTTTTCATTCTTTTTAGTGTAAGTTTTTATTTTCTTTTTATGTAATTTTTATTTTTTTTGTAAGCATAGGTAAGACTGAGATTTATGTAAGTAAGAGAGAGGCTTATGTTGAGAGTGACACCGATGTACCCTCCTCCTTTCTTCCATCATTTCTGCCAAGCAATAAAAGGTAACTTTTTTTTATGTTCGTCTTTACTTTTGTTTTTTTCTTCTTTCAACTTTTCCTCTTTTGGTTATGATGAACATCCAAATGAATCTAAAAGCATCAGTATAGTCATGTTTGTGCGAGTACCACCGATATTTCAAAATGATGTTCTCCTCCTCAAGATTCCGTATCATTTCTTTCTTGTTCATCTTGATAATGTAATGCGAATGGGGACCGAGCTCGATCTTATGGGTTATGTGTTGATTGCCTCCGAAGTAAGGTAAAACATGCAAGGGTTCCAGGTAAGTCATCGACCAAAGAAGGTAAGTTTTTCTTTTAGGTTTTCTTTTTTTTAATTTTAGTGTAAATTACCAACACCACAATCTTCCAAATTTCTTTCACTCTTTTTCATTTCTTTGTACATATCCATTTCCATTTTCTCCACCTTCTCTATCTATCACTTTCTTTCTAACTTAACTATAACTTTTTTATTTTCCTTTAAGAATTAAAAGAAGATCTTTAATCATTCTTTATAACCTAAAAGAGAACTTACTAGAAAAGCTTCCATCGCTAGTCCCTCTTTGTGGATCACGACCCGCATAGCCACTTGCTATAGCGGTAGTATTGAGAACTTGTACTCCTTATTCTTAAGTTCTGAGATTTTGTATTTTTGTGTGCAGATCCAACCTCAATCAAATTTTGGCGCCATTGCCGGGGAGGGACGGTAAGTTATTATCTTTTTAGGATTTACATTTTTTGTTAACTTTCTTTTTTGTTCTTGGTATACATGTTTGACAACAAGGAATTTTTGCTGCAGTGGACATATAAGCGGCCCTGGACTCTGCTCAAGAAAGCAGAGCCCAGAAGCCCTTAGATTTGCTACATTCCTACGGCAATCTGAGTGAACTACTAACCTATATTTTCTGCAGGTTGGCTGAATTGCATATTTTAATCCCTGTAGCATTTATTTTCTTGTTTGATTCACTGTATATACATTTCTAACACAACAGTAAAAAGTTGATTGTAAATGCTAAAAATGATTTAGACTTTGTATTTAGGCACGTGTCTATTTCATTACATTTTTTATTTACTGTTGAAGAGTGCTGGACCCAATGTATGGTGCATATCATTTAGTATAAGGTTCATTCTTGTATGAAATATTTCTTGAGTGTCACTTTTTTCTATATACTTGTACACTAAATTAAATTGTTTTAAGGGCTTGTCCTATAAACAATATAAGGTGGGGAAGTCATTACCCTCCCTTAACCCGCAAACAATCTCCTCACTCACTAACTCAAGCCTAACTAAAACTGAGTAGACGTTGGCCCTAGGGACATCTCGAACTCAAATAGGAGACTGCCTAAAGAGGAAGTTGATTTGAATCTGACTCTTGCCAAATCAATGACTAAGGTTGAGGATTGAGGGGCGAAACCCCGAAGGCTAGTGGTTTGGCTTAATTAGGCCCGTCGCTTTTGTGCAGATACCTCTCACCAATCTTGCCATTACTTGGCCGATTAACTTGTGGTCAGATTCAGCAATATACCCCCTGTGGACAGTCTAATCAGTTAGGAGTCATCTAGGTCTAAGGTTTACCCTAACTTAGGTTAGATATTTTTTCTTTGTATTTGTTTGCTTATTTGTTTATTTTTCTTTGTTTGTGTTTGATATTTCCTGTGTGATATGGCTTATAACAATAATTTTTCCAATGTTAATGGTAATCCATATTACACCCCGATCTCTTTTTTAAATATTACCAACCCTGCATATCATAATTTTAACCAACCTAGCGTGCTGGATTGGTCTTATCCAAATATAACCCATGCCCCCAATCTTATAACCATAATTTTTAAAATAATTTCAACTATTTACAGAGTTATGAGGATTTACCTCCCTCGAGTCCAATTTTAACCACCTTGTCCTCCTTATCCACCTTGTCCACAATATTTTCAAGATTCATACTCAGTTCCACCAGTTCAAAATAAAAAATCATCAATCTTGGAAATGAGTATGCGTAAGTCCAAGCAACTATCACAAAATCTGACGGACTCACAATTTCACCACAAATTTCAAAACAAAACTTCATCTTTTCAAGTTCAATCACAACAAAATGATGAAACAATCGACTATGAAAAGATGCTTGAAGCCATGACTCGGCTCAAATTTTTCGTAATCATGACGTAGATCTAATGGTACAAACTCTCTATTCTCACCGTTTGACCATTTCTGATGTTGCTAACCATTCTGTTAGAGCTGAAGAATCATGTTATTTTGAAAAACAAGATTCCATTTCAGTACACCCATTTGAACTTGCCCAAACTCTAAATTTTGAAAATGACATTGACAGTTTGGCAAGTTGTTCCTTTCCTGAAATTGAACTTGAGAATGAATATGATCCTGAACCTCAACTTGGTGATTCAATTCTACTTTCGATTCAATAATGACTCCGGTGTTTTCATCTGATTTTAATCTTTTTCCCTAGTCAACATTAGATCCTGTGTCAATTCATCATGAAATTAAATCGCCAATCTTTTATGATCATCATATTGAACTTGACCAATTTCATACTTTTGAAAGTCCCATTGACAAATTGGCAAGTTCTCATTTTTATGAAATTGAACTCAATGAGAAATGTGACCTAGATTCTTAAATTTGTGATCCAGTTCAAATTATTGAATTAATATTGACTCCTATTTTGTTACCCAATTTGAGTAATATTTTAGAGTCAGTTTTGATTCCTACACCAGTCATTCTTGAACTTGAATCACTAATGTTAAGTCACATTCTTTTGTTGGGAAATGAATGTGAACTTGACTTTCAACTTCTTGATTTGGACCCACTTCTTGAACTAATCTCGACTCCTGAACCTTTACTTGACTTAAGTCACTTTCCTGAGTCGGTATTAGTTCACGTACTTCCTAAGTCCAAGTCAATCATTCCATCTTTTCATATTCCATTTTGGGACAAGGGTGTTGATAAAATTGACTTCGAAATTAATTATAAATTTGAAATTTAGATGGGGTAAAATATTTAATAAAAATCATTCATGTATACATTACTTTAGTAGGTTATATTAGAGAGATTTATGGTGGGTTCCTCCGAACTCCACACAAATTCGATTGGGCAACATTTCATGGACCAATCAGACCACCACCGGAACCACCACTTAAGGTAATATTTTCCTTCCCTCTCTTGTTTTTCATGCATCTATGCATTAATTCATACATTGAGGACAATGCATGAGATAGGTGTAGGGGAGGGTCTAACATAACTTAGATTTTTCTTTTTATTAAAAAAAACTTAACATTTTCTTTACTCTTAAAAACTTTTTGAAAATAGAAACAATATTTTTGCCATATTTTTTGTAAGAAATTAAGTCAATTTTAAGGAATTTGATAATCATAATTAGGATTTCTTATACTTGATCAAAATAAGATTATTTGTTTGATTTTTAGGGTTAAAAAGATATTTTGTCAAATTAATTTAGTCTTCATCTTTGCCTTGATGAAATATACGCACTTTATACACTTACACACTTAGGGGTCAAAAACAAAGATTCTTATGCCTTATAAATAAATAAATAAATATATAATATATATGTATATCTATGAAAAAAGCAAATCTAATTATTGATTAGCTAGGTGCTTTGGCCTAAGCAAGCATTGGTATTTATGAAAAAGATGATTAGTTAAGTTTCAAAAAAGAAAAAAAAGAAATATATATCTATAAAAATCCTCTGATTAATCTACGTATTTGTGCCTCATAAAGCATAAGTATTCACGCCTAAAAGTGATTCATATAATAAAATTCTTAGTTTTCTGGTCTTGTTTACTCGAGTCCTCAAGTCCTTGGGGGTGTTTTCTCACCCTGTACCCTAAGACCGTTTGGTTTGGGAGTTATCGATTAAAGGCTCGTTACATGGGCAGATTAGAAAGCCTAATAGAACTAAGGAATAATATCACCAAAAATAAAATAAATAAATAAGGCATAAGAGTTAGAGTTAAAGAACTCTTAGTCAAAACTTCATGGTCACGAAAGTGCATATGACTTAGGGTAAAGTAATAGACTAGATGAGAAGCACAATTTGATTCCTTATTTTGATTGATAACAAATTTTTAAATAGAGGCTAGAAATGAAAAATTCAGTTTTTTTATAACTTATAGATTACTTAAATCTTACAATAATATTTCAAATATTTTTCTTTCAAATATATTTTCAAAATATTAATATTTTTCTCTTTCTTTATGGATTTTGTCGGTGCAATCCACTGAAAATCCTCATGAGACAAAACTCGTCCTCTAGGGGTAACTTAGAGGTTTGATGGCTTGTTGCACAACCTCAGTGCAATGATGTGACCTGCGAAAGTGGTCTAATAATCTTTAGTTTAGTTTTATTATTTTGCTCGAGGACGAGTAAAAGATAGGTGTGGGGGTGTGATTGCATACATTTATTGCATTATTCTTTATTACATATCCACATTTATCATGTAATAAATTTGCTAAATTTCTTGTCTTAAGTATCTATTTTGCAGAAAATAATCATGGGGAGAAAGAGGATAAAATCAAATAAATATCAGTTAAATTCAGATTTAACTAGATCTATTTGATTAGACGAGGAGGATCCCAAATCCAGTTGGTTAAATTCAGTTTTTGGTGAATTAAGTCGTTAAAGCTAAAGATCAACCGAGGATAACGTCAAATACAGAGTTCAAATCCAAAGGGATAAACGGATACAGAGAAGATCAATGGATGAGATGAAGCAATTTTGACTTTGATTTTGATTGGATACATTTTAGTATTTGAATTATATCTTTCGTTACCAGAACTCAAATCTGATTATTCAAGATGATTCAGAAAGAGGACTTAAAGGGCTACAATTCTTAAGTTGATCATTATTTTTAATTCTATCATTTGATAAGTGATAATTAGCAATCAATACGCCAATAAGCTGTAGATCAGAACTGAATATCCACATCAAATCAAGTTTTGAGATAAGGGGAGGATTCAAATTCAGAAATAACCAGCTTCCCTTATCTTCATACTCCTCTACCCTCTAGATTTCTCATATAAATACCTACAATCTCAAAGGCAAAAAGGAGAATGACCTAGAAGAGATAGATTTTAGGTCAGTTTTTCATTCTTTTTAGTGTGGTTTTTTATTTTCTTTTTATGTAATTTTTATTTCTTTATAAGCATAGGTTAGACTGAGTTTCATGTAAGTAAAAGAGAAGCTTATGTTGAGAGTGACACTGATGTACCCTCCTCCTTTCTTCCATCATTTTTGCAAGCAATAAAAGGTAACATTTTTTTATGTTCTTCTTTACTTTTGTTTTCTTTTTCTTCTTTCAACTTTTCCTCTTTTGGTTATGATGAGCATCCAAGTGAATCTAGAAGCAGCAGTATAGCCATATTTGTGCGAGTGCCACTGTTATTTCATGATGATGTTCTCCTCCTCAAGATTCTGTATCATTTCATTCTTGTTCATCTTGATGATGTAATGTGAATGGGGACTGAACTCCATCTTATGGGTTATGCGTTGATCGCCTTTGAAGTAAGGTAAAACATGCAAGGGTTCCAGGTAAGTCATCAACTAAAGGAGGTAAGTTTTTCTTTTAGGTTTTCTTTTCTTTTAATTTTAGTGTAAATTACCAACACCACAATCTTTCAATTTTCTTTCACTCTTTTTCATTTCTTTGTACATATCCACTTCCATTTTCTCCACCTTCTCTATCTATCACTTTCTTTCTAACTTAACTATAACTCTTTTTTATTTTCCTTTTAAGAACTAAAAGAAGATCTAACTATTCTTCGTAACCTAAAAGAGAACTTACTAAAAAAGCTTCCATCGCTAGTCCCTCCTTATGGATTACGACCCACATAGCCACTTGCTATAGCGGTAGTATTAAGAACTTGTACTCCTTATTCTTAAGTTTTGAAATTCTGTATTTTTGTGTGCAGGTCCAACCTCAATCATCATGGCACGCCAAAGTGGTAGATGACGTAATGTTTAACGAATTTGATCACATCAGATGTCTTTATCTCCCTCAAGAGAATAACTTCAACCTATTTAGAGAAGTAATCGGTTATAGCTAGAATGAACCGATGTCACTGGATGAAGGTGGGTTGATGGGTGTAACACCCCGCTCCCGGAATATGTACTTAGTTGCATTTTCATATTTTTCAATCGTATTTTTTTGATTTACTACCTATATTTGTTCCGTATTATGAGATATTTATATGATCATTTTGCCTTAGATCTGAATTTGTGAACTCGGAGTCAGCCCTAGTCTGAACCGGGGACCCGATTCTTGTTTATTACTCGATTTAGCCTTTTTGCTATTCAGATTTAATCGATTTTAGTTCCAAACATCATTTTCCAATATTTTAAAGTTTTCATGATTTTTTGAAATTTTTCAGAATTAAATTGAAAATCTTCAAAACCGGTGTCGACCAGTACCACTGACCGATTCTCAGATTTTTAATTTACAAACGGAATTGAATTTTAAGAAATGACTTTCCCATAACTTCTTAAAATCACATTTTCTATCTAAACACTTTTTCTAGGATTTTTCTAAATTTATTGAAATTCCACTGGATTTGGTGTCGGCCAGTATCGCTGGTTGATTCCAGGAATTTTAGTTTAAAATTGGAATCAAATTTCTAGATTCTATTTTTATATTACTCCTTAAAATTATATTTTCTTATTTCATGCATTTTCTGGGATTTTTCAGAATTTATCAAAATCCGACCGACCTAGTGTAGACCAGTATTGACAGTGGACTTCAGGATTTTTATTTTAAAAACATGATTGAATTTCTAAAAACCGATCTCACCAAGCATCTTATAATAATATTTATTATTTTTGAGAATTTTGGGAAGCTTTCCAAATTGCTTCATTTTTCGGGCATTTCCGGAGTTTTCGGTGTTTTCCCAGATATCAAAATTTATCCTGATATTATATTTATATATTCTTCTCATTCTCTCTCTCCTTAGACACGAGTCTCACCAGACTCATATCTGGTCATTAAATGTGAAGATTTGCATTCTTTCTGCATTTAATGCACTGCTAATCAACTCCAATCAAGTCATTATGACTTTTCGTCCTTTTTGTTAAACGCAACTTTCACATTTTTCACTGGACGCAAGTTCCATCACTGCGTCTAGATAACTGCTAGACGCATATTTTCATTATATGAGACACAGCTCTTTTTCTGAATGAAACGCATGTTTCATTTAGTGGAATGGCAAACTTGTAATAATCATTTCCCTCCCTTATATAACCACCCCCTTTCTTTCCTTCTCTTTCATTTCTTTCTTCTTTCCTCTTCCAGCAAGCAACCAACGAAGAAGAGCAGCCCAAAAACAACCTTGCCCTCCCTTTGGCCAGCCATCCTTTCCACCTCCTCCATCTTCTCCACCACCTATTCCACCACCTTTATTTCCTCCATCATTTCCACCATTCCAACAACCACAACACCACCTCCACACCACCTTCTTCTTCCTTTTTTCCACCAAGAAACACTAAGAAACCCACTTCTACAATCAACTTCACCACCTTTCCCACCACTACCTACACCACCTTGATCACCACGAACCACGCCATCATCCTCTCCTCGGAATACTCTTTCTAACGAGCTATAGCTTCGTTCTCCGAAGCCTCGTTTTCAAAACTCCATTTTCACCATTTCAACTACACTTGCACCACCATTGATTAGGCTTGGGGCTTTGGCTACCCATCTCCAGCCACTTCCGGCCGTCTCCGGCCACCTCCGGCCGCCGCCGGCAAAATGGCCAACCATCCCCCTCCCCTTCTTCTTTCTTTCCTTCCCTTCATTCTTTCTTTCTTTCTTTCTCTTTTCTTTCCTTCTTTCTTTTTCCTTTCCTTTAATTCCTTCCCTGCGTCTCTTCTCCATCATTCCCTGCGTCTCTCCCCTTTTTCCCTATCTCCTCCTTTCTCTTGTTGTGTGATTATTAGACGCGGATTTTACCCCCTGCGTCCAAATAATTATTTAACGCGACCTTCGCGTTCTTATATCAACGCACGCGGAGTTCATGCTCGCGTTTGCGTTCTCCTCGTGTCCCTGCTAGAACGCGGTTTCAAACCCCACGTTTGTGATCTCTACGCAACACGACTCCCGCATCTGCGAATCCCGCGTCTTCATTCTCTCTCCTTCTGGCTCATTCTCTCTCCTCTTCTACATAAAACGATCTTTACTTTATTGAACGCGTTTACGCGTTAGTTACCTGAATCCCAGAGAACGGGGATTCCACAGTATTTTTCGTATTTAGGCGAGTGTCCTCGCCTTCCCTTTGGACTTTCCCGCATTGTCGGGTTGACTTGTATTACATTATGTATTTGTATTGGTATTCCCGTTTTATATTGTGATGTACATACTTGTTATATTAACTCTTGACATACACCTGTCTGTATCATTTAGCAACTGATGTGTTATCACCTGACATGACTTACTACTTAGCACTTGCTCCTCATTATGACATGACTTACCACCTGCCTCCTGACATATTAATACCTGACCTGTGATTATCACATTCACGGGAATCCTACCGTGTTATTCTGTATGACATACAATGACTTGAATCATGTGCTTGTTATCCTGTATTATATATACAGTGACCCAAATCTATAGTATTCATGTACTCCTGAATTCCTGATCATGTCCTGATCCTTTTATTCCTGTGAATTGCTAACTACATATTAAATTATAATAAGACAACTTGCACCCGGTTTGGGGGAAACTAATGGGTCCTGAATAATCATGTTTATGGTGGTCTTATCGAGTCACGCGTGGCCACATACTTGAGGGATCACTTGGTGGCCACCAGGGATTCCGTGGGGTGTGTTGGCACCCCTACTCCTGTTTATTCCTGCCGGGTATGCCCACGCCCTAGGCCTATTTCTATGGGATCTGCGATACTCTATTCCAGTTCGGGCGTAAATAAGCCCTGGTACCTAGCAGTACATTTCGGCTCAGCACCGGATACTCCTGGACCATTGTCCCCAGCATGTACGGGGCCCATCCTAAACATGATTCATTGAATTTTATCAGTTTTCAAATAACTTGCTCTATAAGTTATAAGTGAAAGTATATGGAATGGGACATATACTGAAGCCTAGAACTTAGACGGCCCCAATTATAATAAGATGCTAATATACAATTTGTTGTGCCGTTTTGTAACTTGGGTCGTATGCGCTTGGATTATGGTGACATGGGATAAAGGTATAAAGATGAGGGTTTCCTTGTTTGGATTATTCCTTCGATGTACTAGTCTCATGGAGCCGTGATCTGAGCTTGTGCGATCAGTTTTGCTCGTAATTACTTTTATTCTATTTTATCAGTTTTATCGGTTTTATGTTAGTTTAGGAGATATCTGGTGTTGCCTTGTCTACTTTATTCATCACCTCGTTAACTACTTTTATCATCTTATATCATATATGTTCCCGGCTAGATATCGATTACTGTCTCTTTACGTGCTCCTGCATGCCGCTGCTCACGACACGGTTTGCAATGCATGTTCACGTTTTGGATTTATCGATACACATGTGCTTATCTCAGCACGCCATCTGGCTTTCGCATCACCACTCGCCGGGGAGTTCTGATTCCTCTGGATTCTCTTGTCCAGGTCTCGAAGCTTGGACTGTAAGGGGATCTTCTTGCGAGGACTAAGCTCACTTCTGCGGAGTGGACAGACCAGTTGTAGCTCCAGTCCCATCCTTGCTCCCCCTGGTTGGCTCGCGACATCTCCTGCTATCTCGTGAGCACCCTTTTGTACTGTTCATACTTGTACATCTCTTTGAATTCTCGCACTTGCGCCTATCAGTGATGTAATATTCTTGTAATATTGTGTCACATCTGGTGATAACTTTGTAATTATACTCATATATTGGAATGTATAATGCACCACATGCTTCCGTACTCTGATTCTTGCCTGTACTGATGCTTAGCGTATATACGTGAGGGTATTTCTGACCTGCGTATATATGTCGCAGTAACGTCTTTGTATCCGCAGCATTGGGGCGTTACAGGATGGTATCAGAGCCTAGGTTCTCACATCCTTAGTGCGCCCAGACAGCAAATTAATGGTAAAGAAATTTGCAACCGGAATACAAGAGTCCTGATTGTACAATCCAACTACAAGTGCAGAGTTATCTATCTCTTCCTTCTGATCCATTTCTTGAATCCTGAGACCCTTTAATCTTTTACCTTCTAGCTCCCTTTTGTTACCCCCTTCAACCAACTCAGATATGGAAAGACGGGGAACACGTATTGGTTGGTACTTCTCAAGATGGATCTAGTAGAGACAATGATAGCCTAATGAGGGTACTTCAAGAGATGATGCAGAGTCAACAACAGCAGATAGAGCTTCTACGTCAAGGACTGTTGGTTGTACCACGGGAGCAGAGACCAGGTAATGTGTCAGACTTCAGAAGATTACAGCCGGTGATCTTTTCGGTTACAGAGAAACCCCTGGATGCAGAATAGTGGCTGGTAGACACGACAGATCTTTTGAAGGCAGCCCAAGTCCCTGATGAGAACCAAGAGGAAGTGGCCAAGATACAATTGAAGGATGTGGCCCGAACATGGTGGTTGGCGGAAGAAGCGACACTAGAGAAACCCATCACATGGGACCAGTTCTCAAAGGGTTTCTACGAGAGATTCTTCCCTGCAACAGCTCAAAGGGACATGGAAGAACAATTTATCCGGTTACAACAGCGAAACCGGTCAGTTGATGAATATATTGCTGAATTCTTGAGGCTCAGCAGATTTGCTCCCTACATGGTGGCAGATGAAGAAAAACGGGCGAGCAGATTTTAGCAAGGGCTGAAGATGGACGTCCAGATGTATCTTATTCCTTAACAGCTGAAGACATACTCCCAGGTTCTCTCCATTGCCCGTGAAGTAGAATGAGGACTGGAGAGGAAGAATGAGAACCAGGTTCAGAACAAATCAATAAAGAGACCCTTTCAGTTGATGAACGAAGAAGACGCAGTCAGGACCACCAACGAGCTGATAGTCAAGCGACCATTCTGACCTCCCCCTCAGCAGATGATATGTGGGTACTGCCAAAAGCCTGGACACATCCAACGCAACTGCCGAAAGGCTAATGGACTATGTTTGGTATGTGGATCTGACAATCACTCGACAGGTGGTTGCCCATTCAAGAGGACCTATCCAACACCATCAACATTTCCAGCACGAGCAACACCCCCGGCACTTCCAGCTCCACCACTAAGAAGGAACCCAGAACCCGTAGATCGAAGAGCTCCATTCCCGCCCCAGCAGTATGATCAGCCACAGAGAGGACCTAGAACTAGAGTAGATCATGATAAAGGCCAAGTCTACAACATGTCAGCAGAGGCATTAGGCCAAGCAACAACAGAATATGAAGCTCAGTATCCAGAAAAGGAATCTTGAGGATGTCACTGTAACCGCTACCCTGATCTTTTGTATTTTGAGTTGGTAATCTTTCGTAAATATTCCACTTTATCATTCTCTCATTGTCGACCCTGGTCTCTCCTGTGTTCATCTTCCCCTTATCGAAATTGCGTGGACGTAATTTTTGTAAGGTGGATGGAATGTAACACCCCGCTCCCAGAATACGTACTTAGTTGCGTATTTGTATTTTTTGATTGTATTTTTTAATTTACTTCCTATATTTATTCTGTATTATGAGATATTTATATGATCGTTTTGCCTTGGATCTGAATTCGTGAACTTGGAGTCAGCCCTAGTCTGAACTGGAGACCTGATCCTTATTTATTACTCAGTTTGGCCTTTCTGCTATTCAGATTTGACCGATTTTAGTTTCAAACATCATTTTTCAATATTTTAAATTTTTCATGATTTTTGAAATTTTTTAGAATTAAATTGAAAATCTTCAAAACCGGTGTCGACCAGTACCACTGACCGATTCTCAGATTTTAATTTACAAACAGAGTTGAATTTTAAGAAACGACTTTCCTATAACTTCTCAAAATCACATTTTTTATCTAAATACTTTTTCTGGGATTTTTTTAAATTTATCGAAATTCCACTGGATTTGGTGTCGGCCAGTATCGCTGGTTGACTCCAGGAATTTTAGTTTATAATTGGAATCAAATTTCTGGATTCTGTTTTCATATTATTCCTTAAAATTATATTTTCTCCTTTCATACATTTTCTGAGATTTTTCAGAATTTATCAAAATCCGGCCGACCCGGTGTAGACCGGTATCGACGGTGGACTTCAGGATTTTTATTTTGAAAACATGATTGAATTTCTAAAAATAGATCTCACCAAAAATCTTATAATAATATTTATTATTTTTGAAAATTTTTAGGAAGCTTTCCAAACTACTTCATTTTTTGGGCATTTCTGGTGTTTTCCCAGATACCGGAATTTATCCAGATATTATATTTATATATTCTTCTCATTTTCTCTCTCTCTTCAGACACAAGTCTCACCAGACTCAGATCTGGTCATTAAATGCGAAGATTTGCATTCTTTCTGCATTTAATGCACTGCTAATCAACTCCAATCAAGCCATTATGACTTTTCGTCCTTTTGTAAAATGCAACTTTCGCATTTTTCCCTGGACGCAAGTTCCATCACTGCGTCTGGACAACTGCTAGATGCATATTTTCATTATATGAGACGCAGCTCTTTTTTTGAATGAAACGCATGTTTCATTTAGTGGAATGGCAAACTTTTAATAATCATTTCCCTCCCTTATATAACCACTCTCTTTCTTTCCTTCTCTTTCATTTCTTTCTTCTTTCCTCTTCCAGCAAGTAGCCAACAAAGAAGAGCAGCCCAAAAACAGCCTTGCCCTCTGATTAGTAGTAAAAAATGCATAATTGTCATCATATTTACCATCACATTTACACATTTATTCATTTAATTCTGCACATTTATTAATAATTTGTAATTTATTGTGTGCAGGCCTCGAATTATTATTTTTATAATAAATAAAGCCTAATGAAGCCCAAAAGCCCATATTTGAAGCCCAAGAGTCAAAGTGCAAATAGCAGATTGTCAAAGTGCAATTATGTAAGGGCTAAAGTTGCAATTATTAAAGATGAGGGAAGGATAGAATTCTACCCAACCCTAAACTCTTGCAGGATGAGCATAAAAGCCAAAGATAAGAAGGAAATTCGTGGATAAAAGATTTGGGATATTTGAGATCAAGGTAACTTGATTTCTAAGTTATCTCGAAAATCCAGAATAAAGAGCCAGGATCACACTTCCAGAAGCAAGCGCCCAGATGGACGGACCAGAAGAAGCCACGCGCCAAAGCGCGTGTCCAGATTCCCTAGAAATGCCGCAATTCCACGGCAATATCCCAGTTTCTGCGGCAAAATTGATGACATCATGGACCAACTTTCGTGGGCTACTTCATCCGGGACTCTTCGGCCTTCTGCACCTATAAATACTCCCTGCAGTGCAACGTACAGAGTCCTCCAGAGGCGAGCCAAGGGCCAAAAAGCTAGGTTTTAGTCTTCTTCTAGGTTGTAGTTAGGTTTTTCTTTTTATTTTCAAGAGAGAGAGGCTTATGTTGAGCGTGACACCGATGTATCTTCTCTTCTCTGCCATTGATTAAAGCAATAAAGGTAATTATTTTTCTTTTGTTCATTGTTCTTATATTTTATTTTTCTTTTTGTTTTCCTTTCTTTTTCTCTGTGATCTCTTGTGGTTGTTGATGAACATGCAAGTGGATTCCAAAAGCAAGTATAACTAAGCTATGTGAGAACCAGCGATAGTTCATGAAGACGTTCTCCTCCAAGCTATGCATCACTTCGTTCTTGATATACTTGACGATATAATGTGCACAGAGATTGAGCTCGAGTTTATGATCTATTCGTGGAACGCCTCCTAAGCAAGGTAGAACATGTAAGGTTTTCACGTTTTTCTTCAACCAAACTCAAGTAAGTATTCTTTTCTTTTCTTTTCTTTTCTTTTCTTTTCTTTTTGTAGATTAAATCATAACTCATCTCCATATTCTTTTTCCGACCATTGTAAATACCGCTATCTTTCTAACTTAACTAATAAAAATAAAAACTTTAGAGAAACTTGCTTAACGCTTCCATCGCAGTCCCTCCCTGAGGATCACGACCCGCATAGCCCTGCTACCGCGGATTAGTATTGAGCACCTCGTACACCTTTAATTCTCAGATCTAATATTCATATTTTGTGTGCAGGTAAAACTCGATCAACAAATTGGCGCCGTTGCCGGGGAGGGACGGTAAGTTTTTCTCTAATAAAAAAAATTAATTATTAACTAATTCTTTTAATTCTTTTCTGTTTACAGGTTTGGAGAACAGAAAAACAGCAGCAGAAGTGGACATATAGCAACTCTGTGCCTCTGCCCTCGAAGGCAGAGCAGCAGAGCCTGCTACTTTGCCGCAAAAACGCGGCAATTGCCGCGGATCCGCGGCAGTAGCAGTGAATTACTCACTCAGTTTTTTTGCAGGTTACTGAAATTTGCAAATACTGTTTACTGCTTTGTTGATTTTGTTCTGTGATAAACCTGTATACTGCTAATTAAATCAACAGTAAAAAATTTGTTGTTAATGATAAAAATTGATTAGACGTTTGCATATTAGGCACGTGTCTTTTCAATTACTTTATTTTACTGTTGAAGAGTGCTGGAGCAAGGTACTTACGCATTGCATATAGAATAGGACTCATCTCTTGGTTGATTTTCTGCTTCGAGTGATTCTTATCTATTTATCTTGTACACTTGCACTAATTCATCTTAAGGGCATAACCCATTAACAAGATAAGGTGGGGATTTCATCACCCTTCCTTAGCCCAAAAATCATATCCCGAGCACTCACTAACCCAAGCCTAATTAAAATTAAGTAGACGTTGGCCCTAGGGACATCTCGGACTCAATTAGGAGACTATCCTAAGGGGGAACAGTGCTGGAAGTTGACTCTTGCCAAATCAGTGTCTAGAAAGGGGATTGAGGGCCGAAAGCCCGAAGATTGGTGGTTATTTAATTAAGGAACGTCTTTGACGGAAAACCTCCCACCACTCTTGCCCTGACCTGGCTGATTAACTTGTGGTCAAAGTCTGCACCCGACCTCCCGTGGACAGTCTAACCAGTTAGGAGTCGTCTAGGTCATAGGTCTACCCTAACTTAAGTTAGAATTTTTCTCTTTTTTGTTTGTTTATTTGTTTATTTTCTTTTTTCTTTGTTTGTGTTGGTGTGATATGGCATATAATAATAATTCTAATTTTAATCCATATTACACACCTAACTATTATTCGGATATTACCAACCCGGCATATCACAACTTTGACCAATCTAGTGTGCCGGAATGGTCTTATCCGAATGACTATAACCCACACCCCCATCTTATGACTATAATTTCCATAATGATTTCAACTCTTCACAGAGTTCATGGGGTTTCGAGTCCCCCGAGTCTAATTCTCGACCAAATTGTCCTCCATATCCATCTAGTCCACATTCTTCCCAAGATTCATACTCAGATCCACCCATTCAGAATAGAAATCCATCTATCTTGGAAATGATGAGTATGAATGAGTCCAAGCAAAAATCTCCATCAATCTTAGACATGATGATGCGTGAGTCCACCGACTCACAACTTCATCACGATTACCCGTCCTATTTTCAAGTCCAATCAGAACATGATGCACCTATCGACTATGAAGGGATGCTTGCCGCCATGAATCAGGCTAGATTAGCCCATGATCATGACCTAGATTTGATGGTTGAATCTTTACGTTCTCACCGTTCGGCCATTTCTGCTTTCATTGACCACTCGATTAGAGCCGACGAACCAAGTTGCTTTGGACAACAAGATTCTAATTCAGTACCATCATGTGAACTTGCCGAAACTTCAAATTCTGATAACTTGGCAAGTTTTTCCTTTCCTGAATTAGAACTTGAACATGAATATGATCTTGATCTTCCACTTGATGATTCAATTTTATTTCCTGATCCAATAATGACTCCAGTGTCTCCACCTGATTTCACTTTTCCCGAGTCAACATTGGATCCTATTCCAATTCATTATGAAATTGAATAACCCATTTTAGATGATCATATTGAACTTGACCTAGATTCTCACAATCTCTTTACTTATGAAACTGATTGTACAATTTTGATGGAAGATGTTGACCTTAGTTTGAAGAATTGTATGGTGATGAGCTAGAATTCCTTAATATTGGAAGTAAAGAGATATCACCCATATTAGGTCACATTCCATTGTGGGAAGAAGATTGTGGACTTGAGTTTCAATTTCTTGACTTGGACTCAATTCTTGAACCTAGCCCGACTCCTGAGCCCTTACTTGATTTGAGCATCTTTCTTGAGTCGGTATTCGTTCCCGTACCTATAATGTCCAAGTCAATAATTTCATCTTTTCATACTCCATTTTGGGACAAGGAGGTTGAGACAATTAACTCTGAAATTTATTATGAAATTTGGAAATTTGATGGGGTGGAAATACTAAAAATTGATTATACATATATTTTAGTGGGTTATGTAAGAAAAGTTTCTGGTGGGTTCCACCAAATTATCTGTTATCTTGATTGGGCCGCATTTCGTGAACCAATTAGACCACCTCTGGAACCACCACCCTAAGGTAACTTCTGCCTTCCCTTGTTCTGTTTCATGCATATATGCATTCATTCATACATTGAGGACAATGCATGAGATAAGTGTGGGGGTGGGCTTTACTAACATACTAACATAAGTAGACACTAACAAAATTTGCTAATAAAAAAAAATATAAAAAAATTTTTATAAAAAGGAAATATTTTGACTTATTTTTTTGAAAGAAATCTAAGTTAGTTTTAAGGATTAAGAAAATCGTGATTAGGATTTCTAAAAACTTGGTCAAAATAAATAAATTGTTTAAATTTTTAGGTATAGGAGAGAAATTGAATAAGTAATTAGTCTTGATTTTTACCTTAATGAAATGTGCATACCAAATGCATATCTAGGATTCTAAGACAAAGACCTTGTGCCTCATAAAAAAAAAAGAAAAAAATCACCAATTAAGCTGATACATGTGCCTCAAGAAGCATAAGTATTCATGCCTAAAGGTGAGTAAATAAAATAAAGTCCTTAGTTTTGGGGCCTAGTTCACTCGAATTTGAGTCCGTGGGGTGTTTTCTCACCTGGTGCCCTAAAGCCAACCGGTTTGGGAGTCATCGACTTTAAGTTCGTTACATGGGTGGATTAGAAAGCCTAAGAAGACTAAGAAATATAATATATGTATTAACACATCTAATAATCAATTAGTTAGGTATGAGGGCCTCAAGAAGCCTTGATGCTTACACGAAAGAAAATTAGATGCGTTATACTTATTAAAAAAAAATAAATAAAAAAAAATATATATATATATAATAACGAGGCATGAGAGTCCAAGTTAAGGAATTCCTAGTAAAAACATAAGGATGCATATGATTTTTGGTAACGAAAAAGACTATATTAGAAATTCAATTTTAATTCTTACCTAAAATGAAAAACAATTAACCTTATAAAGACTAAGTTTGAAGAATGAATAAAAATGAGGATCCTAAAAATTATAGACTACTTAATCTCTTCAATAATAATTCAAATATTTTTCTTTTTATGGATTTTGTGGGTGCAATCCGCTGAAAACCCTCACGAGACAACACTCGTCCTCTAGGGTAACCTAGAGGTTTAACGGCTTGTTGCACATGCTAAGTACAACCGTGATTCCTACGAAAGTGAGTTAGGTTAGATTAGTTTTTCTTTTCTTTTTTCTTTTTCTTTGTTTTTACTCGAGGACGAGCAAAAAGATAAGTGTGGGGGTGTGATTAGTAGTAAAAAATGCATAATTGTCATCATATTTACCATCACATTTACACATTTATTCATTTAATTCTGCACATTTATTAATAATTTGTAATTTATTGTGTGCAGGCCTCGAATTATTATTTTTATAATAAATAAAGCCTAATGAAGCCCAAAAGCCCATATTTGAAGCCCAAGAGTCAAAGTGCAAATAGCAGATTGTCAAAGTGCAATTATGTAAGGGCTAAAGTTGCAATTATTAAAGATGAGGGAAGGATAGAATTCTACCCAACCCTAAACTCTTGCAGGATGAGCATAAAAGCCAAAGATAAGAAGGAAATTCGTGGATAAAAGATTTGGGATATTTGAGATCAAGGTAACTTGATTTCTAAGTTATCTCGAAAATTCAGAATAAAGAGCCAGGATCACACTTCCAGAAGCAAGCGCCCAGATGGACGGACCAGAAGAAGCCACGCGCCAAAGCGCGTGGCCAGATTCCCTAGAAATGCCGCAATTCCACGGCAAAATCCCAGTTTCTGCGGCAAAGTTGATGACATCATAGACCAACTTTCGTGGGCTACTTCATCCGGGACTCTTCGGCCTTCTGCACCTATAAATACTCCCTGCAGTGCAACGTACAGAGTCGTCCAGAGGCGAGCCAAGGGCCAAAAAGCTAGGTTTTAGTCTTCTTCTAGGTTGTAGTTAGGTTTTTCTTTTTATTTTCAAGAGAGAGAGAGGCTTATGTTGAGCGTGACACCGATGTATCTTCTCTTCTCTGCCATTGATTAAAGCAATAAAGGTAATTATTTTTCTTTTGTTCATTGTTCTTATATTTTATTTTTCTTTTTGTTCTCCTTTCTTTTTCTCTGTGATCTCTTGTCGTTGTTGATAAACATGCAAGTGGATTCCAAAAGCAAGTATAACTAAGCTATGTGAGAACCAGCGATAGTTCATGAAGACGTTCTCCTTCAAGCTATGCATCACTTCGTTCTTGATATACTTGACGATATAATGTGCACAGGGATTGAGCTCGAGTTTATGATCTATTCGTGGAACGCCTCCTAAGCAAGGTAGAACATGTAAGGTTTTCACGTTTTTCTTCAACCAAACTCAAGTAAGTATTCTTTTCTTTTCTTTTCTTTTCTTTTCTTTTTGTAGATTAAATCATAACTCATCTCCATATTATTTTTCCGACCATTGTAAATACCGCTATCTTTCTAACTTAACTAATAAAAATAAAAACTTTAGAGAAACTTGCTTAACGCTTCCATCGCAGTCCCTCCCTGAGGATCACGACCCGCATAGCCCTGCTACCGCGGATTAGTATTGAGCACCTCGCACACCTTTAATTCTCAGATCTAATATTCATATTTTGTGTGCAGGTAAAACTCGATCAACACCCTCCCTTTGGCCGGCCATCCTTTCCACCTCCTCCATCTTCTCCACCACCAATTCCACCACCTTTATTTCCTCCATCATTTCCACCATTCCAACAACCACAACACTACCTCCACACCACCTTCTTCTTCCTCTTTTCCACCGAGAAACACCAAGAAACCCACTTCCACCACCAACTTCACCACCTTCTCCACCACTACCTACACCACCTTGACCACCACGAATCACGCCATCTTCCTCTCCTCAGAATACTCTTTCTAACGAGCTATAGCTTCGTTCTCCAAAGCCTCGTTTCCAAAACTCCATTTTCACCATTTCAACTACACTTGCACCACCATTGATTGGGCTTGGGGCTTTGGCCACCCATCTCCAGCCACTTTCAGCCGTCTCCGGCCACCTCCGGCCGCCGTCGGCAACATGGCCGACCATCCCCCTTCCCTTCTTCTTTCTTTTCTTTCCTTTCCTTATTTCTTTTCTTCCTTCATTCTTTCTTCTTTCTCTCTCCCTGCTTTCCTTCTTTCTTTTTCCTTTCCTTTAATTCCTTCCCTGCGTCTCTTCTCCCTCATTCCCAGCGTCTCCCCCCTTTTTCCCTGTCTCCCCCTTTCTCTTGTTGTGTGATTACTAGATGCGAATTTTACCCCCTGCGTCCAAATAATTATTTAATGCGACCTTCGCATTCTTATATCAACGCGACGCGGAGTTCATGCTCGCGTTTGCATTCTCCTCGTGTCCCTGCTAGAACGCGATTCTCGAACCCCGCGTTTGTGATCTCTACGCAACGCGACTCTCGCGTCTGCGAATCCCGCGTCTTCATTATCTCTCCTTCTGGCTCATTCTCTCTCCTCTTCTACATAATACGATCTTTACTTTATTGAACGCGTTTACGCGTTAGTCACCTGAATCCCGGAGAACGGGGATTCCGCAGTATTTTTCGTATTTAGGCGAGTATCCTCGCCTTCCGTTTGGACTTCCCGCATTGTCGGGTTGACTTGTATTACATTATGTATTTGTATTGGTATTCCTATTTTATATTGTGATGTACATAATTGTAATATTAACTCTTGACATACACCTGTCTGTATCATTTAGCAACTGATGTGTTATCACCTGACATGACTTACTATTTAGCACTTGCTCCTTATTATGACATGACTTACCACCTGCCTCCTGACATATTAATACCTGACCTGTGATTATCACATTCACGAGAATCCTGCCGTGTTATTCTGTATGACATACAATGACTTGAATCATGTGCTTATTATCCTATATTATATATACAGTGACCCAAATCTATAGTATTCATGTACTCCTGAATTCCTGATCATGTCCTGATCCTTTTATTCCTGTGAATTGCTAACTACATATTAAATTATAATAAGACAACTTGCACCCGGTTTGGGGGAAACTGATGGGTCCTGAATAATCATGTTTATGGTGGTCTTATCGAGTCACGCGTGGCCACATACTTGAGGGATCACCTGGCGGCCACCAGGGATTCTGTGGGGTGTGCTGGCACCCCTACTCCTGTTTATTCTTGCCGGGTATGCACACGCCCTAGGCCTATTTCTATAGGATCTGCGATACTCTATTCCTGTTCGGGCTTAAATATGTCCCGGTACCTAGCGGTACGTTCCGGCTCAGCACCAGATACTCCTGGACCGTTATCCCAGGCATGTACGGGGCCCATCCTAAACATGATTCATCAAATTTTATCAGTTTCCAAATAACTTGCTCTATAAGTTATAAGTGAAAGTATGTGGAATGGGACACATACTGAAGCCTTGAACTTAGATGGCCCCAATTATAATAAGATGCTAATATACAATTTGTTGTGCCGTTTTGTAACTCGGGTTGTATGCGCTTGGATTATGGTGACATGGGATGAGGGTTTCCTTGTTTGAATTATTCCTTCGATGTACTAGTCTCATGGAGCCGTGACCTGAGCTTGTGCGATCGGTTTTCCTCGTAATTAGTTTTATTCAGTTTTATCAGTTTTATCGGTTTTATGTTAGTTTAGGAGATATCTGGTGTTGCCTTGTCTACTTTATTCATCATATCGTTAACCGCTTTTATCATCTTATATCATATATGTTCCCGGCTAGATATCGATTACTGTCTCTTTACTTGCTCCTGCATGCCGCTGCTCACGACACGGTTTCCAATGCATGTTTACGTTTTGAATTTATTGATACACATGTGTTTATCTCAGCACGCCATATGGCTTTCGTATCACCACTCGCCGGGGAGTTCTGACTCCTCTGGATTCTCATTTCCCGGTCTCGAAGCTTGGACTGTAAGGGGATCTTCTTGCTGAGGACTAAGCTCACTTCTGCGGAGTGAACAGACCAGTTGTAGCTCCAGTCCCATCCTTGCTCCCCCTGGTTGGCTTGCGGCATCTCCTGCTATCTCGTGAGCACCCTTTTGTACTGTTTATACTTATACATCTCTTTGAATTCTCGCACTTGCGCCTATCGGTGATGTAATATTCTTGTAATATTGTGTCACATCTGATAATAACTTTGTAGTTGTACTCATATGTTGGAATGTATAATGCACCACATGCTTCCGTACTCTGATTCTTGCCTGTACTGATGCTTGGCATATATACGTGAGGGTATTTCTGACCTGCGTATATACGTCGCAGTAACGTCTCCGTATCCACGGGATCGGGGCGTTACAATGGGGCCAACCATGTCCATTCCCCACATCTTAAATGGCCAGGAAGAAGTTGTAGGGTGGAGATGTCCTGATGCTTGGTGGATGAAGTCACCATGGACCTGAAGGCATTACACCGCTTAGCGTAAGCGATGGCGTCAGGGATCATCTTTGGCCAATAATACCCTAATCTTCGAAGTCGATCTCGAAGTTTTAGACCAGGCTGATGAGCTCCACACATGCCATCATGCACTTCTTTGAGCACTTCCCGTGCCTCCTTATGTGACAGGCAGTGGAGACGGATCTCATCATGCGATCGGCGATACTGTGTCTTTGTGATCGCATTATAGTAAAATTTAGAGGCTTTTCTTCTAATGACAGCCGCCTCTTTGGGGTCATCAGGAATGTTGTCATACAATGCATAGTCGATGTACGACAACCTCCAGTCACTGAGCTCTAGACTTTTTGAAGTCTCTAGAGCTTCTTTGACTTGATGATCTCCTGTCAGCTTTTGGTGGTCTTCAAAAGCGAATCTTAGGCAATACAGATCATGGCTATAGATGAGTATTTTCTCTACTACTCTAGCTGGAAGAGCCAATGAAGTAGCAAGAGACGCCAGTGCATCGGCGTGCGCATTTTGCTGGCGAGGTAAATGGTCGATGTAAAAGTTTTTGAACCTCTCGGCCATGTAGAAAGTGGCGTTGTAATAGGGTACTAAGTCTTCATGTCTAACTTCATACTTCACGCAAACTTGGTTAACGATGAGCTTAGAGTCACCGTATGCTTTGAGATTTTAATGCCAATCTCATCGACGATTTGCATCCCGATCAAGAGAGCATTGTATTCTGCTACGTTGTTGGAACATGGCTCGGTTAATGAGAATTCACGAGGGATTACATAGTTTTGTGGAGAGACAAGGACTACCCCCACTCTTGCTATGACATTCCCTCGCAGACCCGTTCTTGATGCACTGTTGAAGAAGAGTTGCCACACCTGTCCTTCGAAAGACGTCTGGGTCAAACAAACTTCAGCGACCTCGTTTGGGAGATCTTCATAAAGTTTGGTCGCTCTTGAATCTGGATGCTCAGCCAAGAAATCTGTCATTGCCTGTCCCTTCACAACTTTTTGCGGTAAGAATTGTATTTCATATTGGGAGAGCAATATAACCTATTTCACCAGTAACAATTTAGCGATGATGGC
The DNA here is from genome assembly GCA_038442645.1 of Agave tequilana. NCBI lineage: Eukaryota > Viridiplantae > Streptophyta > Magnoliopsida > Asparagales > Asparagaceae > Agave > Agave tequilana. The sequence continues at coordinate 25,729 of JAVJIF010012076.1, read as the reverse complement.
TTTGTCATAAGCAACCTTAACGGATTGACTTTTGATATGACATGTATAGTTTGGCCTACCAAGTAGTGTCGCATTTTCTAGACGGCGAACACTAATGCCAAACATTCCTTTTCGATCGGGTTGCGCCGATGTTCAGCGCCGATCATAGTTCTACTCGATAGTAGATTGCCTGCTCGTGTCCCTGATAATTATTTTGGGCTAGCAAAGCTCTTAAGGAATGATCCATCGCTCGAACATATATCAGAAAAGATTTCCCTGACACCAGAGCTGTAAGGACATGTAGTTGCGTGAGGTATTGTTTGATTTCCTCGAACGCTTATTGGCAAGCATCGTCCCAAATGAATGAAACACCCTTTTTCATTAATCTGGTGAAGGGTTGTCATCTTCCCAAGCAATTTGAGATAAACCTCCAGATGTACGCTAGTCGTCCTTGCAATCCTCTAAACTCTCTGAGATTCCTTGGAGGTTGCATCTCCTGGATAGCGCGAATTTTCTCTGGGTCAAGGTGGATTCCTTTGGATGTAGCAACAAACCCTAGAAACTTACCGCTGGCTACCTCCAGGAAGGATTTAGTAGGGTTCATTTTTAACTGATGTGCCCGAATGATATCAAATACTGTCTTCAGATCTGCTATGTGATTGCTCTTGACATGGCTTTTTACTGCAATGTCGTCGACATAGCATTCAACTGTTTTACGTATATGCTTGAGAAAAATTGCATTCATAGCCCTCTGGTATGTTGCCCTCGTGTTCTTTAATCCAAAGGGCATGCAGTATAGCAATACACCCACAATGGCATCCTGGAAGATGTATGTTTTTCATCATCAGGGTACATCTTGATTTGATTGTATCCCAAGAATCCATCCATGAAGGATATGAGTTCAAACCGACACGTGTTGTCGATCATGACGTCCGTGATTGGAAGGGGGAATTCATCTTTAGGACAAGCCTCGTTTAGATGGTGGAAATCAATGCAAACTCAGATCTTCCTATTTTCTTGATAACGGGGATGATATTGACTATCCAATCAGGGTGTTGTTCCTCCCTGATGAAATCAGAGTCTATAAGCTTTTTAACTTCCGACTGGATTGCTTCCATTATTTCTGGACAGAACTGTCGCTGCTATTGTTTGACTGGTTTTACGTCCGAATTAATACTGAGGCGATGCATAGCCACTTGGGGATCAAGCCCAGGCATATCCTCGTAATTTCAAGCGAAAACATCTATATATTCCTGCACAAGAGATATTAGATCTTCCTTCTCGGAGGGTGATAAGCTTTCTCTTATAAAGATGGGCTTAGGATTAGCCTTATCTCCCAGATTAACCTGGGTTACCTTATCCTCTGTCGGTGGTTCTTATTGTTCGAAGTGAATATCCCAGAGTGTTTAGGTGTTTGATCCAAGGATCTGTATCCGACTGGATCATTTCTTCATCTCCATCTAGGTGGCTTGTTGAAATCATGTTTATTGAAAGTTCTCTGAAGTTGTTGCCAATACTGACATCTGACTCCCACGATGACGTGCCTGATGAGCGGTAGTGATATAATGACCCTTCAGACTCAGAGGCCGATGGGATTGGAGTTGACACATAGCCCTTCGATGATAATAATCAGGGGTCTTCCCTTTTGGAACGAAGGATCGAAGCACTATTCTCCTTCCTTCGCCAAAGTTCAAGCCATGACCATTTGTTACATCATACTCCATGTTCTCCATCATTCTGAGTACATTTGGCTCATAATGGGAGAATTGAGGGGATTCGTTTTCGCTTTCTGAGTCTTCACGAGGAATCAATTTGGACTTGATTCTTTCGAAAAGAATTAATTTTTGGCCTTGCGCCTTGCTGGGACCATGAAGAAAGATCCTTGCGCATCATTGACATCTTGATACACAGTGAGGGATAACCTCACTGGTACATGCAATGATGTCAAAGCATCTATTGCCGACCAGGGGTCATCATCCACATTGGTAATAGTGTCTGACGGCACGAAATCAGAAGCCACCACAGAAAAGTAAGCCAAATCTAACTCTTCATTAATATACCACTCGCTTATAGCATCAGCAATGTTATTGACATTAAGCTTATTAATCCTCATTACAAGTGGGTTCAGCTCCCAAAGACATTCTTCCTCTGCCTCTGGTTTAATATCAGCTTCATTACCAGAGTCTGGTTCCTTTGGCTGGGGCTTCTCATTCGTCTCCAGAGAATCCTGGTATAGAAGGGAGTCTGTGAAATATTTTTTTTACCCCCTGAACGGATGCCTTTCGGTGATCAACGTTCGAACTTTCCCACCTCCGTCAATATACTTCATGACATGATGGAGAGCGGACGGGACGATGGAGTTACAATGAATCCACGGTCATCCTAGCAGCAAATTATATGAAGTGTCGGCATCAATCACATAGAATGTCATTTCAGATCTCAGATCCCCAATCTGACATTTGTGTTTGATCTTCCTTATTGGGTGCGTATCATTGGCGTTGAAATCATATATGGTAGTTTGGGTGGCGCTCAATCGGTGGGTGGGGATCCCTAAGTGCTAATGACCCGGAGAGGCATAATGCTCAATGCGGGCCTTGAATCTACCTGAATGTGACTCACTTCAAACAATCCAATATACCCTGTGAAGTACAGGGGTCTATCATGTTTCCCTTTGACCTTCATATTGTCTGGCGTAAAGTTAATGCTGGGGGCATTTTGAGAGGCGTGGAGACAGTCTTCCTTATTTTCCTCCTGTGGCTCAGCCGGGATCTGGTTCATGAAGACCTCAGCATCGGCTAGAGCTTCTCTCATAGCTTGTTGACTTTGACAATCTTAGGAGCTCGTAAAGAGTGATCCTGGCTGGGATGTTGTCCAGTTGAGCCAAGACATCAAAGTGGTAAGGTACTGAAGTTCCTTCTGCTTTATCCTTCGGGAGAGCTTTGGAATACCGAGGCTCTTTCTGCTTTTCCACAGGTTGCTTCGCGGAGGGCTTGGTTGGCTCTGAAGTAGGTCCAGGCGGATTTGCCATTAACTCATCGTATTTCTTTAAGTACGACTGTCCCGAATGAGTTTCAGCCATGAGTGGTGCATTCTGCTCTGCGGCAAGGACGGTCGTCTCCTCATCTGAGTCGGTTAGTGAGGGGACATCGGTTTCTCCTTCCCGGGAAGAGGCACACACTACATTACTGGGCGAAGCTCTTGCTTTTCCTTTGGACTTCCTGTTGGTAACAGTAGTCCACTGTTGGCCTTCCACAAGGTCGGGATGAACCTGTTGGCCTAAAGGTTAACTTCCCCGGGTTATGTGTTTTGATGATAACAAACCATATAAAAGCTATTTGGTACTAATAGACTTTCAAGAATGAATTTCGGGTTGGCATAGGTATTGATGGCTCAATTCTCAAGTATGGGATATTAGGTTCTAACTCAATCACTGCTCAACATCAAGTTTCAGAGACGCCTGCTTGTAGATAGTTTTTTTTTTAAAGATTAGTATATATATATATGTTTGAAGCTCAAAAACACAAACACATAAATTATATATTCTTCAAAAGAATGTTTTTAGCTTTTGATTATCAAACCTTTATAAATATACTTTGTTTTATAATCAGTATACTTAGTTTTCTATATTTCAAAAACCTTACAAAAATCTTTTCAAAATATAACATATTTTCAAAATGTATTTTAGGCTGGTTTTTTGTTTTGATCAAGGTCAGTCGACCGGGGCGGTCGACCGTGCCTATTATAGGCCAGGACGATCGACCACACGGTCGACTGGAGTTCTAGCAATTGGGGGTGTGCACGTTCCCGATTGACCGGGCGGTCGACCGACTGTAAGCAGGTTTAGCCTCGGTTTGTCACGGTCGACAGACCAGTCGAATGGAGGGCTAAGGTCAGATTTTTGAATCTCCCAATCGACCGGCCGGTCGACCACCAGTCTGCCAATTTGGCAGATATGACTATTTTTTTAATAGGCTATTTTAAAACATGTTTAAATTAAAAAAAATGTGGTAAGCTGTATTAGAGGGTCAATTTCTACCTCTTTTATGCTGGTAAAACTATTCTATGTTTGCTCTTCTAAAACCCTATATAAAGGGGTCATTAGGTGAGTTTTACACGACAAAAAAAATTCAAAAATAAAAGTTTTGAGATTTCAAGTGAAAGAGCTTTTTGTTTTCAGTTTTGAGCTATTATTTTGAAAGTCTTCTTCATGTTTTGGTTCATAAATCTCTCTTCTTTTTTTAAATTTCACTTACAAAACTTTGAGCTTCAATCTTATATATTATTCTCTAGGGTTTTGTAAAGAAGTGTTTTTATGAGAGAGTTTGTGGTATTTTGATAACCCAGTGCTTGTTTTATTGTTGTTACGCTACCTCTGGACTAGAGGAGTGTGTTGGGGTGCTGTGTACTGCATAATGGTTGTAATTCCTTTGGTGAAAAGTTCTAGTGGATTGGAATCCTTCACGGTGGTGAAGGTGGGGACGTAGAGCGGTGCCTCAAACCTCGAAACAAATCTCTTTGTTTGCGATTGAGTTCTTGTCTCTCTTATCTGCTTTATATTCATTCATTCATTGTTGATCTATACTCATTATAATAAGATTGCATTGAGCACCTCAAACTCTTACCTAGAGGAATCATGAGGAAGAAGTTCAGGACCCTTCACGGGGTATACAACTTCTAATCTTACTTTGAGTGATCGTTTACATCGTCTCATTTTTATTTTGCATTGAATACTGAATTGATTAGCCTTACGCCTATTCACCCCTCTCTAGGTGTAATTTCAATTGGTATCAGAGCAATATCTCTTGTTTTGACTTAACATCCTTAGAGAGATCCTAATTTGCTAATCATTCAATTAATTTCTTCATTCATCCACTAGTAAAATGTCTGACAGTATTAGGACCCCTCCCAAGTTTGATGGTCTTAACTTTCCCATATAAAAAGTTAGGATGACCGTATTTTTACAATCCCAGGAAGCCGGGTTGCAAAGGCGGTGACCAAACCCTGTAGTACACCCACCGGTGATGATGACACTTGGTCTGATATTACCGCCAAGGAATTTGAGGCTAAGTCAAGGCTCAAAATGCCTTGTTTCTAGCTTTGAATGAGGATGACACTACAAGGGTCATTCATTGCAAATTCGCCTATGAGATTTGGCAACACTTATTGATCACTCATGAGGGAACATCACAAGTCAAAAAAGCTAAAATTGATCGCTTGCATTTTCAATATGAAAACTTTAAAATGCATGAAAATGAATCTATTGATGATATGATTACGAAGTTTACTAAAATAACTAAAAGTCTTTCTTCTTTAGGTGATGAAATCAACAGTGATCAAAAGGTCTGGAAGGTCATTCGTGCACTTCCACCGTCTTGAAAACTCAAAGCCACTACATTGAAGGAGCTGAACGACAAAGATGAGATGGAGCTCATTGGTCTTATCGGCAACCTTAAGACTCATGAGATGGAGAGAAAGGCAAGAGAAGAAATGGTACCACAAAAGAAAAAGACTATCGCTTTCAAGTCTACTCCCGCCATCTCTGACGATGAAGAAGAAGAACAAAATGATGAAGAACTATTTCTCCTCGTAAGAAACATAAGAAAAACATGCAGCAAAGCAAAGTACAACTATAGGAGACGATGGCAAGGAAAGGAGGATAAGAAAATAATCTGCTTCAACTGTCGGAAACCCAGACACATCATGGCCGAATTTTTAGATTTCAGAAACAAGCTTCTTCTTCAATCAAGCAAAAGAAGCCATTCATGAAGAAAGCTCTCAAAGCCACATGGGATTCAGAAAGTGAATCCGAAGAAGAGGTGGACACATCAAACATGTGTTTTATGGCAAATACAGCCAAGGTAAATTCTAAACCATCTATTGATGATTGTGAATTAACTAAAGATGTTATAGTAAATGTATTTGTAGAACTTTCAGATAATTATGATTCTTTAAAGAAAAATTTTCAAAATATGAAAAAGGAAAATGAAGTTCTTCAAAACAAAGTTATTACTCTTTCCACAGAAAAAGATGATTTGTCATCCACTCTTTTATCAACACAAAAGGATTTTGATGCATACAAGGTTTCATGTAAAGCTAAGTTTCTCAAGATTGATGAAAATGAAATTTCTATCTTAAAAACTAAAATCAACAATTTGGGAAGTGTTTTAAAGAAATGTGAGTTTAATAAAGCTAAATTAGAAGACACGTTTTTCAAAAAATGCTTCAAAGAAACATATTCATACTACACATGCTCACACTTTAAATCACACGCCAAGTATGCTCATGCACATCACACTTTCATGTGTGGTAGAATTTATAAATGTACTTATTGTGGCTGAAATGGTCATCTAGCTAAATTTTGTTATGATCATATAAATTGTACTAATAATCATGTTTGGATTTGAATTACTAACATCATAGGACCCAAGAAAATATGGGCATCAAAGTCAACAACTCCATTATTTGATGCAGGTACACACCAAGGCTCCAAGACGTAGGGAGCGGTGGTAACTTGATAGCGGTTGCTCAAGGCATATGACGTGTAATATCAACAATTTTGCAACCCTATCAAGGTATGATGAAGGTGGCACTGTCACCTTCGGAGATGATTCCAAGGGCAAGATTATCGGTATAGGTAACATCAATATTGGTACATCTCCCTTAATTGAAAATGTTATTTTAGTTGATGATCTTAAATATAATCTACTTAGTATTAGCCAACTATGTGATTGTGGTTTCAAAGTTATTTTTAATGATTCTTCTTGTAACATTTTTGATTGTAAAACTAATGATTACATTCTTTCCAGATTTCGTGAAAATATTGTATATATTATTGATGTGTTAAATCTAGATTGCAAAGCTAAATGTTTAAATGCTTTTGATGAGGATTCATGGTTATGGCATAGAAGATTAGGCCATGAATCTTTTGACCATCTTTCTAGTATCAATTCTAAGGAATCGGTGAAGGGTATTCCTTACTTGAAGTTTAAAAAGGACCGCATTTGTGATGCGTGCCAACTTGAAAAATAAACCATGTCCTCTTTCAAACCAATGAAGGATATCATGATATCTAGGCCATTAGAATTGATCCACATAGATTTGTTTGGTCCTACTAAAACTAAAAGTTTAAATGAAAATCGCTATGTTTTTGTTTTAGTTGACGATATTTCCCATTTTACAAGGATTTTCTTTTGGAACATAACGATCAAGTTTTTCGCATTTTAATGTTTTTCGAAAAAGCGTTGAAAAGGGAAAAAAAAGTTTTTCGGTTTCGCGCATAAGAAGTGATAGAGGTGGGGTTCATCAACGAATCCTTCATTACTTATTGCGAAGGAAATGGAATTAAGCATGGGTTGTCTTGTCATAGAACTCCACAACAAAATGGAGTTATTGAAAGGAAGAATCGTGCTCTTCAAGAAATGGTTAGAACTATGATTAGTGAACACGGGCTCCCTCAATACTTATGGGCCGAGGCCGTAAACACCGCATGCTATATATCGAACAGAATTTATTTTTGTAAAAATTCTTTTAAAACTTCTTTTGAAATCTATTATTCAAGAAAACCCAATGTTTCGTATTTTAGAGTTTTTCGATGCAAATGTTTTGTTTTGAATACCAAAGATAACTTGGGTAAATTGATGCTAAGGTTTTTGAAGCTATTTTTGTTAGTTATTCTACTACTAGCAAAGCTTATAAAGTATTAAATAAATTTTCTCTGATAATTGAAGAATCTATGCATGTTAAGTTTGAAGAATCTGATGCTTTTGTTAAGAATGTTATAGAGATTGACACTTTAGGTGAAGACATGGAGAAAGTATCCCTGGAGGACTCACCCACCAAGAAGATAAGCAAAAACTTAATGGTGAAGTTCAGGAGGATGAAGTGGAACCATCTCAACCACTTCCAAAAGATTGGAGATATGCTACGAGTCATCCCAAAGATTTCATCATAGGTGATGTATCAAAAGGGGTATCTACTCGCTCCAAACTCCATGATTTGTGTGGTCATTATGCTTTCATTCCCATATAGAGCCCAAAAACGCTCTCGAAGCCGATGGCGACTCATATTGGTTGCTTACAATGCAAGAAGAGCTCAATCAGTTCAAGTTTGGCATCTCGTTCCTAGACCCCATGGTAGACCAACGATTGGTACTAAATGGATTTTTAGGAATAAGTTGGATGTGTCGGGAAATGTTGCTAGGAATAAATCTAGATTAGTGGACCAAGGTTGCACCCAAATTGAAGGAATCAATTTTGAGGAAACCTTTGCACCCATAGCACGGCTCAAAGCTATACGGATCACACTTGCTTTTGCTTCTTATAAAAATTTTAAACTTTTTTAAATGGATGTCAAAAGCGCATTTTTAAATGGTTTTATTGAAGAGGAAGTATATGTTGAACAACCTCTCGGGTTTGTTGATCCTATACATTCAAATTTTATTTTCAAACTAGATAAAACTTTGTATGGTTTAAAACAAGCTCCTAGAGCTTGGTATGAAAGACTTTCAACTTTTCTTCTTTCAAATGGTTTTGTTAAAGGTAAAGTGGATATTACTTTGTTTACTAAACATGTTAATAGTAACATTCTCATTGTTCAAATTTATGTTGATGATATAATTTTTGGATCTACTAACGAAATTCTTTGTAAATAGTTTGAATCATGTATGCAGAATGAGTTTGAAATGTCTATAACGGGAGAGCTAAACTACTTACTTAGACTCCAAATCAAGCAAAGGAGTGATAGAATCTTTATAAGTCATGTCAAGTACACTAAGAAACTCATCAAGAAATTCAGACTTGAAGGGACAAAGACTAGCAAAACTCCCACGGCTACCATAATCAAACTTGACAAGGATGAACAAGGTAAAATTATAGACATAAAACTTTATTGATGCATGATTGGTAGTTTGTTGTATTTAACAGCTAGTAGGTCGGATATCATGTTTAGTGTATATCTTTGTGCTAGATTCCAATCTTGTCCTAAAGAGTCCCACTTAATTACGGTAAAACGCATTATTCGATATCTTAAGAACACTATTGTAATGGGCCTATGGTATCCGAAGACTGGACAATTTTCAATGACGAGTTTTTCGGATGCTGACTATGCAGGTTGTAGAGTGGATAGGAAGAGTACAAGTGGAACATGTCAGTTTCTAGAAAATTGTCATATGTTTCATGGTCTTCCAAGAAACAAAATTCTGTAACCCTCTCAACCGCCAAGGCGGAGTATGTTGCTGCTGGGGCTTATTGTGCACAAGTCCTTTGGATGAAACATATTCTCCTTGATTATGATTTACATTATGACCATGTTAAAATATTTTGTGATAATACTAGTACTATTCATATAACTAAAAATGTAAATCAACATAGTAAGACTAAGCACATAGAGATTCGATATCACTTTCTTAGAGATCATTATGAGAAGGTGATATTGAAATTGATTATGTTTCTACTGAGTTTCAACTTGCAAATATTTTTACTAGATCACTTGATTTTAACATATTTTCTTTTATATGTGGTGAACTAAATGTTTGTATTATTGACTGATGAGTTTTCATAGTTGTTTACCCTTTTTGATGTATGACAAAAGGGGGAGAAGTATGGAAGTATGGGTTTGTTTTGATGTTTATATCATATATATTTTCATGTTTTAATGTTTATCTTCATATAAGTTTCATGTTTTGTACTTAATAATAGAGCATCATTTGAGAGGGAGCTTTTACCTCCTTCCTATATTTTGTTTTCTAGTTTATATGTTTTGTCATATCAAAAAGGGAGAGATTGTTGGCCCAAAGGTTACAATCCCCGGGTTATGCGTTTTGATGATAACAAACCATATAAAAGCTATTTGGTACTAATACAAGTTCAAGATTGAATTTCAGGTTGGTATAGGTATTGATGGCTCAATTCTTAAGCATGGAATATTAGGCTCTAACTCAATCACTTCTCAACATCAAGTTTCAAAGACGCCTGCTTGTAGACTCATCTTGTAGATAGTTTTTCTTTTGTTAAAGTTTAGTATATATATTTGAAGCTCAAAAACACACACATAAATTGCACGTTTTTCAAAAGAATATTTTTAACTTTTGATTATCAAACCTTTATAAAATATGCTTTGTTTTATAATCAGTATACTTAGTTTTCTATATTTCAAAAACCTTACAAAAATCTTTTCAAAACATAACATATTTTCAAAATGTATTTTAGGCTGGTTTTCTGTTTTGACCAAGGTTGGTCGACCGTGCCATCATAGGCCAGAACGGTCGACCGCACGGTCGACCCGTGGCATTCTGGCAATTGGGGGTGTGCACGTTGTGCACGTTCCCAGAAGACCGGGCGGTCGACCGGTCCCTGTCGCGGTCGACCGGGCGGTCGACCGACTGTAAGCAGGTTTAGCCTTGGTTTGTCATGGTTGATCGATCGATCGGCCGGAGGACTAATGGTCAGATTTTTTTAATCTGCCGGTCGACCGGCCGGTCGACCGCCAGTCTACCATTTTGGCAGAAACAACTATTTTTTTAATAGGCCGTTTTAAAACATGTTTAAATTAAAAAAATGTGTAAGCTATATTAGAGGGTCAATTTTACCTCTTCTATGATGGTAAAACTATTCTATGTTTGCTCTTGTAAAATCCTATATAAAGAGGTCATTAGGGTTGAGTTTTACACAACAAAATAAATTCAAAAATCAAAGTTTTGGGATTTTAAGTGAAAGAGTTTTTTGTTTTCAGTTTTCTGCTAATATTTTCAAAAGTCTTCTTCAAGTTTTGCTTCTTAAAATCTCTTTTCTATATTTAAATTTCACTTACAAAATCTTAAGCTTCAATCTTATATATTATTCTCTAGGGTTTTGTAAAGAAGTGTTTTCAAGAGAGAGTTTGTGGTCTTTTTATCACCCAGTGCTTATTATATTGTTGCTACACTACCTCTGGACTAGAGGAGTGTGTTGGAGAGTTGTGTACTCCATAATGATTGTAATTCCTTTGGTGGGAAGTTCTAGTGGATTGGAATCCTTCACGGTGGTGAAGGCGGGGACATAGAGCGGTGGCTCGAACCTCGAAACAAATCTTTTTGTTTGCGATTGATTTATTGTCTCTCTTATCTACTTTATATTCATTCATTCATTGTCGATCTATACTCATTACAATAAGATTGCATTGTGCACCTCAAACTCTTATCTAGAGGAATCACGAGGAAGAAGTTCAGAATCTTTCATGGGGTATACGGCTTCTAATCTTGCTTTGAGTGATCGTTTACATCATCTCATTTTTATTTTGCATGGAATATTGAATTGATTACCCTTATACCTATTCACCCCCTCTAGGCGTAATTTCAAAATCCACATAATTTCTTCTTGAGGCGTAGGAACGGGCACGAGACCTTTCTCTTGCTGGTGATGCAGGTCCATATTGATTATTCTTAGTTCCCCATTTGGGATGGGAACTACTCCGACCGAAGTTGGAGGCCGATTTTCGAACTGAAGAAATGAAGTCATGTTAGCTGTCACTTTCTTCTGTTCTTGACGGAGCTTGAGCATTTCTGCATCAATCAGAGCCTGAAGAATATCTTTAAAGATATAACAGCTCTTGGTGGGGTGCCACAGCATCCTATGATGCAGGCAGTAGTTGGGATTGTCTGTCTTACCGACCTCCTCAGGACGTCTAGCTTCAGGAAGCTTTAATCTATTTCTCTTGTTGAGTAGCTTGAACAATGAATCGACGTGCTCGTCTTTGAAGGAGTACTGCTTGTTGACACGTGGTTGACTTGAAGAACCACCCCCTTTGGTCGGCTGAGGTTTAACAGGAGATTTCATCTCTGTCGCCAATGTATCTTTCCTTTTTGATTGGAAGGATACTTCTGGCGCGCGTCTTGTCGACTTTTTGGATTTGGGCTTGTTTTCTTCTTCCCTAACTATGGTGAGAATCTCTTCGGCCTGTTCACCTTGCTGGACCAACTGCTTCCAGATGCGGCTTTCAACAACTCCTATTTGGGTTAGGAGTGAAGTTTGCAAATTGTGACGACATGTTTCTACCAGAGTGGCCTGGGTCATACCGCTAGGACATCAGAGTGCTATATTCTGAAACCATTCCACAAATACTTTGACCGATTCTCCGTTTCGTTGCTTTGTTGCCTAGAGAGTGGGCATTGTAATCTCTGAGTCATCTTCGAAGAAGCGTATAAGAAAGAGATTCTCCAAATCACCCCAGTTCTTGGTGGAGCCTTCTGGGAGCTTCATGAACCATTCGAAGGCAAGTCCTTTTAGAGTACCGATGAACAAACGTGCAAAGATGGCATCATTATCTACTACAATCCCTGTCTGAGACTTGAAGCAGTAGATGTGTTAGTTTGGTAACCCTTTACCGTTAAAAGCCTGTAGGGTTGGAGCTTTAAACTTAGGAGGGTACAGAACAAGATCCCACTCGGCCGGATATGGCCGGACCACTCCTGTTTTTTTGGAGGCCTTTCCGATTGGTAAGGACTTCCAGACGTTGTTCCTGCTTGTTAATCCTTTTAGAATGGGTGCTCCCACTCTCCGAATTACCTCCTTTTTCAAATGATGGCTTGGACGACTCGGGAGCGGATTGTCCCTTCTCCTCGATATATACAGAAGATGAACTTTCTGCTTCCTTTCATTTGCCTTTAGACTTCTTAGAAGAAGCTTTGTCATTCGACTTCTTCTCGTCCTAAAGCAATTGTATAAGCATCTGCTTGAGGGTATCAATAGATTTTTGTTGGGCACGAAACATATCGCGAATTATTCTCTCTGGATCTGGACTTGCTGTTCTAAGCTCATGGTCGTCTCCTCAAGAGTGTTTGTCATATAGACGAAGGCTTCTTTCTCTACAGAAGAGTTTGAGGCCTGCGATTATGCAATGACGGAGTGAGATTCGCTTACATCAATACCCCGGGCTAGAGCACTGTAGTCAACTGGGGCTACCGCATCCATTCGAGTGCGGGTGTGGTGGTACACTCCTTCCGGTTCAGCATCAGACAAGTCAGAGCTGACTACCAGTTGTTTTTCCTTAATTTTGCCTGCCATGTTTGCAGTGACTTGAGAGTACTCCGTGTCAGAGAAGGTTCTTCTTCTGTGGGACCGGCGCCTTTTGGCTGATCGGGAGGTCGAGTTTAATCATCTGAATACTGACTGCTTGCTCGCATGTGAGCTGCAGCCACATTCAGAGAGCATTGCTGTGATGAGCCTTCCGCAGCAACAGGATGGAGCGATCGGATTAGCACTCAAGTAATCTCTTAAATCTGTCAGAGGGGCATCAAAGAGATTATCCTTGGATTTTTGAGGGTTTTTTAGCTTTTGAGAGCCATCCTTGCGTCGCAACGCTTAAACGCAGGGTTCAGAAATGTGGAGCTCATGTTCTATAGAACAGACGCGACTGTCACATTTTGGCTTTAATAATTGGGTCTCACGCCTCTGTGGAGAAGAGATACGGACCTCGCATTGCTGATTGTTGCATTTGGCTAGAAACACTTGAGAAAAGCGGACCTATGTTCCGCGTTTAATTGTAGAGACCGGGTCTCGTGTCTCTGAGGAGAGGCACAGATCTCGCGCTGCCGAATGTCATGTATGGGAAGTAAAGCTTCAGAAGCGCACGCCTTTTGAGCTTCGCACTTAGGTCTCCAAATGCGAGCTTCGTGCATTTGACGTAGCTCAGAAGAGACGCGGGCTTGGGCCTCGCGTTCTGTATCTACTGACAGATAGTTGTTCCAGCTTCTTACATCTGTAATTGACGCGTGCTTCATCTCTGTCGATGTTCAGCATTCTGGTTACACTGTACGGGTTGTTGGGAACCCCCGGTAATCTGGAGCTAAGAAAGAGGACGAGTGTGAGCAGCTGAATGTCAACAACGTCGACCTCGCGGGTCTCGTGGGAGACGTTGACGCGGGCCTTACGTGTAATACGTCCAGCCACGATGTTCTCAGCACAAACCGCATTCAGGGAAGCCTTCAAAGGAACCTGAGAGCGAACCTCTGAGGAGACTTTGCAGTACTGTCGCGCTCTAGGGCTCTTGGAGTCGAAAGAGAGAAACTCTTCATACTTTGCCTGGTCGAATTCTACGACAAGCGATTCGACCGTTCTTCCCATGCAGATGACGTCACCTTGCGCCATGACTTACTCATCAGTAGAGAAAGTTGTTCCCAGCGGAGTTGCCATCTCTTGTTTGATGAAAAAAATTAAAGACGTGTAAATCCTTTATTGACTGTAAATAAAGTTACAACAATCTCAAAACTCTAGTTTACAAAAGAGAGAAGATATTCAAGCTCAAATCTTCTCTTTATTTAATGCTGGGTTCGTGATGTGGCGGTGGAAAGTGAATCTTATTTTTCATTGACTGGGTGAACATCACGATCTTCTGGGAATCTTCTCTTTGGACTATGGACAGAGTAACACAACTCTTGTCCAATGAAATCTCAAAGAGATTTGAGGCAAGAACAAACTTGTACTCAGCAAGTTGTTAGAAGAGTTGAACTCTTAAGTATGTCTCAGCTAGAGTTTTTGATTCTTCCAAGACTTGCGACCAAGAATTTTTCTCGATTGACCCCTCTTCAGTAACAAACTAAGCTATTTATAGGGGGTTTTAGGGGTAAAATTGTCCCTAAAACCACTCCATAATAGGGTTAACTCCCTCATTACATGGGCAGTAATTGACCCAGTGATGAGGGCAGTTATAACAGAGATGCAGGGTTCCTCTGTAGTTGAAACGCGGGCTTCGAGCCTCGTATTTAGCCATTGAGGTAACGCTTGATCTTCGCATTTAGTTGAAATGTGAGCTTCAAGTTCTGCGTCAAGCTTTATATAAGACGCAGGCTTTGGGTTCTGTGTCTTGGTCATTGCAGTGAAGTAGAGACGCGGGTTTCGATCCTCACGTCTTGGTACTGTAGTGTTGTTGAGACGCGGCTTTCAAACTCTACGTCTTGGCACTACAGTGATGCTGAGACGAGGCCTTCAAGCTCTGCGTCTCGGTCATTGCAGTGAAGCGGAGACGCAGGTTTCGATCCTCGCATCTTGGTGCTGCGTCAGTGA
Source organism: Agave tequilana (assembly GCA_038442645.1). NCBI lineage: Eukaryota > Viridiplantae > Streptophyta > Magnoliopsida > Asparagales > Asparagaceae > Agave > Agave tequilana. The sequence goes on along the minus strand of JAVJIF010012076.1, from coordinate 10,715 downwards.
GTATAATTAGCCTTGCTTCTAGAGTTTGGACTCTACTTTTTGATGACTTGTCCTCAGTGATTTTTGGACAGTCTATAAGGACTAGTGATGGCTAAGGATACATGTGTGGAAACTATCACTAAAAGGTTAGCATATTGGTGGAGCCATTAGTAGTTAGTAGTCATGAGCTTTCTTGTATCACTTTTTATCTTTTCATTTTACGTGTTTTAAAAACCATCTCAAAACCATTCATCTATGTTCTTCTTCTTTGATTTAACCGTATTCCTTTTTTTTCATTCTTTTTTCTTTTCTTTTGATTCTTTGAAACATTGAAGAACACCTAACACACACGTGAATCGACTGGTAAAGCTTCTATCGCTTCCTGTCCCTGTAGATTCGACCTGTTTAGCCTCTATGCTTTAACGAAAGTATCGAGAAAATCAAAGCACACACTTTTAACTCTTGATTCCAAAAACACACTTTTCGTGCATAATTTTCCCAGCGATCAAATTTTGGCGCCATTGCCAGGGATGGGAACTGTTTGATTTAACGTTTTTGTTAACTTTTCTTTTTTTTCTAGGTGCAAGTAAAAATTTTCAAAATCTAACAATCACATAAGCCCACACTCTCTTGTTTCTCCTTGCTCAAAAAAGCAGAGAGGTATTGCCCGCTTCTTTTTCGGGGGGTATACTTAATTGCATATATCTGTGTATTCTGCTGCTAGTTATCTGTTTAGATTACATGTGCACTTAATAATTAAGAACTAAATATAATAATTGGATGTTTTAAAATGGTTTAGACATTTTCATCTAAGCACGTGCAATTTCAATTCCAATATATTGTATTTTGTTCTTCTGTTGTTGTGATCTGGACTGAGTATATATATTGCATTGCATATAGCTTAGGACAAACACTTGAGTGATTTACTCACTTTTTATGTTCATTCTTGTCTATATTACACACTTGCAAGAATCAAAATTTAAGGGCAAATCCCAACATAAGATTGGTGGGAAAGTCATTACCCTCCCTTAGCCCAAAATCACCTCCCAACTCACACAACCCAAGCCTAAATAAACTTGCTAGACATTGGCTCCAAGGAAAATCTCGAACTCATTTAGGAGATTGACCCAAGAAAAAAGTTGTTAGAGTTTGACTCTTATCAAATCGGTATCAAAGGTTAGGGATTGAAAGACAAAACCTTGAATAATAATGTTTGGCATAATTAGGCCCGTTGCTCAGGCACGGATATCTCCCACTGGTCTTACCTCTACCTGGCCGATTAACTTATGGTCAGATTGCTGCAATATACCCCCCATGAATAGTCTAACCAGTTAGGAGTCATCTAGGTCTATGTCAAGCTAGTATAGGCTTGTTTTTGGAATTTTCTTTTTGTTTGTTGGTTTGTTTGATTTTTTTTTATTTTTTGTGTTATGGATTACAATTACAATTATTTTAATGCATATAGTGATCCATACATCAACCCGACCTCTTTTGACTCGGATATTACCAACCTGACATTTTATAACTCTAACCAACCAAGTATGCTAGATTGGTATTATCCGAATCAATATATGCCCCAGTCTTAATATTATGAATAAGGTTAGAATAATCATTACCACCCTTTACAGAGTCGTGGGGATACAACTCTACCGAGTCATGTGGTCAACCACCTTATTAACATCTAGCTTCATTTACTCCCGAACAACCATTAGAAGAACCAATTGACTAGAAAAAGAGGATTAAAGCCTTAGAAGAACTCAAGTGACGAATTCAAAATCTAGAAGACTTGAAATCCTATCAAATTATCAAATCCAAGGTCCTTACTCCATTTTCCAAGTCCTACAATAAGAAGGACATACCGACTTAGAATAGAGTATGGAATCCATGATTTGATTTCAAGGCGATCCTTTCAATATAATAGAAGCAAGACTTAGTTGATTGGAAAACAAATGTAGGAATAATGAAACTTTCCCTACCCCATCGTTGAATATTCCTAACACTTCTAGCAATATTGATGAAACCAAGAATCAAGGAATCTTGAAGATTTTGACCAAGATTAAACTTCACCACAAAACCTTGAACTTGACCAATATCAACTCATTGACAATTTGGCAAGTTTTCATTTCATTAAAATTAAACTTGAACATGAAAGTGAACTCGACTCATAACTTTGTGATTAAATTCCAATTTTTGAATCTTTGTCGACTCCAGCATCCTTACCCAAGTAGGACCCATTTCCCAAGCCAATATTGATTCCTATATCCATAGATTTTTGAAATTGAGCCATTTCTTCTGGAAAGTCACATTTCATTGAGGGAATAGAATATAAAATTAAATTCTTTGATTTGGACTCAACTCTTGAACCTAAACTGACTCGCGAACCTGAAATTGATTTTCTTGAGTTAGTATTGGTTCCCGAACTTTTCATTTCAGAGCGAAATCATCCATTCCACAAAATCACATTCTATTGTTGGACTAAGGTAATAATAACTCAGTGATGATCTTTCAAGATTGGTCATGTAAAGGGAATAATTTTCATGATAGGATCTTGCATGATTTTATTCATATTGGGGATTGTAAATATAATAGAAAAGAGGTGAATAAAGGTGGGTTTCGTGAACCACCACCTATCTTGATTGGGTAGCAACGGTTGGCCCAATTAGACCACCACCAGAAGCACCACCCTGAGGTAATTTTTCTTCCCTATTTGTTTTATGCATATACACATTCACGGTGCATTGAGGACAATGCATGAGATAAGTGCAAGGGAGGGTTTACTGATGTAGTTTGTTTTAAATTTTACTTCTTTTACTTTTCTTTTTAGAAAATTTTTAGATCTTTTCTTTTGTATAGAAATCATTTTCTTTTCTTTTTACAAAACATTTTGAAATGAGGGATAGTTTTTAAGAAAGTTAAGATTATCTCAAAATTAGGGAGACCTAAAATTATGAATTCTTAAAATCGAGTCAAAATAATAGATCTTGTTTAAATTTTAAGATAAGGAAGTAAGATGGGAAAGATAATTTAATGTTGAATTTTTTCCATTAGATATATAGATATATGCACTCCACACTTACATAATTTTGGGATTAAAACAAAAACTGAAAATGGCATAAAAAGTGTAAAACTAAAAAAATAAAAGAACACTTATTAAAGCTGGATAATTATGCCTTAGGATGCATGATTATTCACGCCTAAAATGGTGAACAAAATTAAAATAATCCTCTTTAGTTTTTTGGCCTTGTTTACTCGAGTCCTTAAGCTCGAGGGATATTTTCTCATCTGGTGTCCTAAAACCATCTAGTTTGGGTGTTACCGGCTAAAGGCTCACTATCTTGTAGACTAGAAAGCCTAAAAAAACTAAAAAAAAAAAAAAAATGACTTTGAATTTTTATTTGAATCGAATCGAAGTTTTCTTCATCTTTTCTTCCGTTGTTATTTGAATCAAATCGAAGTTTTCTTTTCTTTTCTATTCTTATTTTTTCTTCCCTTTTATGTGATTGTGAATCCAAATGACTCCGATAGCCTAGAAGTTACCTTGTCCTTGCAAGTGCCGTTGATGGCTTATGGTGATGGATATCTATTTCTATGGTAGTGTAGTTTGCCCCTTAATTTCATATTGTAAATTAGTAATGGGGAAGATCCTATTTGTCATACTTCGCTTGCCTTCAAACAAAGGACATCGTCGATACGGGCCAATGGTAAGCAGGCGCCAAATAGGTAAGTAAGTTTTTTAGGTTTTAACTTTCTTTTCTTTTTAATTTTAGTTTAGATCACCAATACCAACGATTTTATCACACTTTTTCAATTTCTTTGTATATATCCATTTCTATTTTCTCCACCTTCTCAATCTACCATTTTCTTCCTAACTTGATTGTAATTTATTTTCCTTTTCTTTTTAAGAACTAAAAGAAGATCTTTAACCATTCTTTGTAACCTAAAAGAGAACTTACTAAAAAGCTTTCATCGCTAGTCCCTCCTTGTGGATCACGACCCGCATAACCACTTGCTATTATGGTACCATTCAGTACCTTGCACTCCTTATTCTTAAGTTCTGAAATTTTGTACTTTGCGTGCAGGTTTTAAACTCAATCAAATTTTGGCGTCGTCGCCGGGGGGATGGTAAGTAATTCCCTTTTTAACTTTATATTTTTGGTTAACCTTCTTCTTTTCTCTTGGTGTAAAAATTTTAACAATAAGAAATTTTTGCTGCAGTGGACATATAAATGGCCCTGGACTCTGTTCAAGAAAGTAAAGCTCAGAAACCCTTAGATTTGCTATATTCCTGTGGCAATCTGAGTGAACTACTAACCTGTATTTTCTGCAGGTTAGCTGAATTATAAAGTTTAATATCTGTAGCTATTTATTTTCTTATTTGACTCATTGTACATACATTTCTAACACAATAGTAAAAAGGTTGATTGTAAATGCCAAAAGTGATTTAGACTTTGCATTTAGGCACGTGGCTATTTCATTACATTTTCTATTTACTGTTGAAGAGTGCTGGAGCCAAGGTATATGTGCATAGCATTCAGTATAAGGTTCATTCTTGTATGAAATATTGCTTGAATGTTACTTTTTTCTATATACTTGTACACTGCACTAAATTGATTTAAGGGCTTGTCCTATAAACAAGATAAGGTGGGAAAGTTATTACCCTCTCTTAACCCACAAACAATCTCCTCACTCACTAACTCAAGCCTAACTAAAACTGAGTAAATGTTGGCCCTAGGGACATCTCGAACTCAAATAGGAGACTGACCTAAGGGAAAAGTTGATTTGAATTTGACTCTTGCCATATCAGTGTCTAAGGTTGGGGATTGAGGGGCGAAACCCTGAAGGCTGGTGGTTTAGCATAATTAAGCCCGTTGCTTTAAGCATGGATACCCCCACCAATCTTGCCCCTACCTGGCCGATTACTTGTGGTCAAATTCGGCAATATACTCCTCGTGGATAGTCTAACCAGTTAGGAGTCGTCTAGGTCTAAGGTCTACCCTAACATAGGTTAGATTTTTTCTTTTTATTTATTTGCTTATTTTTTTTGTTTGTGTTTGACATTTCTTGTGTGATATGGCTTATAATAACAATTTTTTCAATTTTAATGGTAATCCATGTTACACCTCGACCTCCTTTTCGGATATTATCAACCTGGCATATCATAATTTAACCAATGTAGTGTGTCAAATTGGTCTTATCCGAATCAATACAACCCATGCCTCAATCTTATGACCATAATTTTCAAATTAATTCCAACTCTTCACAGAGTCAATGGGGATTCACCTCCCCTGAGTTCAATTTTCAACCTACTTGTCCTCCTTGTCCACCTTGTCCACAATATTCATAATATTCATTCCCCGATTTTGCTTCCTATACTCCTTTTCTAGACTAACCCATTGAAGAAAATTCCGAGTTAGAAAAGAGCATAGAAGCCTTGCAGGAGACTGAATGAAAATTTCAGGCCTCTCCAATTCCTTCCAAGATTCATACTCAGTTCCACCAGTTCAAAATAGAAAACAATCAATCTTGAAAATGAGTATGCGTGAGTCCGCGCAACAATCACATAATCTGATGGACTCACGATTTCACCAAAAATTCCAAAATGAAACTTCATCTTTTTAAGTTTAATCACAACAAAATGATGAACCAATCGATTATGAAAAGCATCTTGAAGCCATGACTCAAGCTTAAATCACTCATAATCATGACATAGATATAATGGTCTAAACTCTCCATTCTCACCCTTTGATGATTCTTGATGTCGCTAACAATCTGTTAGAGCCAAAGAATCATATTGGTTTGGAAACAAGATTCTATTTCAGCACACCCCCATTTGGACTTGCCCAAACTCTAAAATTTGAAAACCACATTGATATTTTGGCAAGTTATCCCTTTCCTAAAATTAAACTTGAGAATAATATGATCCTGAACCTCAACTTGGTAATTCAATTCTACTTCCTGATTCAATAATGACTCCAGTGTCTTCACTGATTTCAATCCTTCTCAAAGTCCACATTGGATCCTGTGCCTGTCCATCGGGAAATTGAATCACTAACTTTTATGATCATCATATTGAACTTGACCAATTTCATATTTTTGAATGTCCTATTGACAAATTGGCAAGTTTTCATTTTTACGAAATTGAACTCAATGAGGAATGTGACCTTGAGTCTCAAATTTGTGATCTAGTTCAAATTTCTAAATCAATATTGACTCATGTTTTGCTAACTGATTTAAGTAATATTTTAGAGTCAGTTTTGATTCCCATACTTGTCATTTTTGAACTTGAATCACCAATCTTAGAAAGTCACATTCCTTGTGGGAAAATGAATGTGGACTTGAGTTTCAACTTCTTGATTTGGACAACTTCCTGACAAATTTTAACTCCTGAGCCTTTACTTGACTTCAGTCATTTTCTTAAGTCGATTGTAGTTCTTACCCTTCCTGATTCCAGATCAATTATTCCATCCTTTCATACTCCATTTTGGGACAGAGGTGTTGATAATAATGACTCTAAAATTAGTTTGAAAATTTAGAAATCAGAGGGGGTAAAATTCTTAACAAAAATCATTCATATATACATCATTTTAGTGGGTTATATTAGAGAGGTTTCTGGTGGGTTGCTCTGACTCCACGCAAATTAGATTTGGCCGCATTTCGTGGACCAATTGACCACCACCGGAACCACCACCTTAAGGTAATATTTTCCTCCTTTCTTCTTTTTCATGCATCTATGCATTAATTCATACATTGAGGATAATGCATGAGATAGGTTTGGGGGAGGGTTCTAACATAACTTAGGTTTTCTTTTTATTATTAACAAAAAATTTATTATCAACATTTTCTTTACTTTTAAAACTTTTTGAAAATAGAAACAATATTTTGACATATTTTTTGTAAGAAATTAAGTTAATTTTAAGGAATAGGAGAATCATAATTAGGATTTCTTATACTTGATCAAAATAAGATTATTTGTTTGATTTTTAAGGTTAGGAAGAAAATTTGTGAAAAAAATTTAGTCTTGATTTTACCTTGACGATATGCATACTTTATACACTTACACACTTAGAGTTCAAAAATAATGATTCTTATGCCTTATCTAAAAAAGAAAAAGAAAAATGAAAAAATATAAATAAAATCCTTTGAATATGCTGGGTATTTGTGCCTCATAAAGCATAAGTATTCACGCATAAAAGCGGTGTATATAATAAAATCCTTAGTATTGTGGCCTTGTTTGCTCGAGTTCTTAAGTCCTTATGGTGTTTACTCACCCCGGTGCCCTAAGACCGTTTCGTTTGGGAGTCCACCGATTAAAGACTCGTTACATGGGTAGATTAGAGAGCCTAATAGGACTAAGGAATAGTATCACTACGAAATAAAAAAGTAATAAGGCATAAGAGTTAGAGTTAAAGAACCCCAGTGAAAATTTCACTCTCACAAAGGTGCATATGACATAAGGTAAAGTATTAAACTAGATGAGTACAAGTTGACTCCTTCCTTTAATTGATAACAAATTTTTAAATAGAGACTAAGTTTAGGAATGAAAATTCGGTTTTCCTATAACTTATAGATTACTTAAACTCTTACAATAATACTTCAAATATTTTTTTATCTTTCAACATGCTTTTCAAAATATTAACTCTTTGTTTCTCTTTCGTTATAGATTTTGTAGGTGTAATCCACTGAAAACCCTCACGAGACAAAACTCATCCTCTAGGGGGAACCTAGAGGTTTAACGGCTTGTTGTACATGCTCAGTGCAATTGCGTGACCTGCGAAACTGGTCTAATAATTTTTGGTTTGGTTTTGTTGTTTTGCTCGAGGATGAGCAAAAGATAAGTATGGGGGTGTGATCAGTCGCTGATACTGCATATTTATTATCACATTCTTATACTTATTATATAATAACTCTATTTTAATCCTAATTATTATCTAATTTATATGCATGCCCATTGCTAAAGGAAGGAAAGAGAAACGAGCCCAAAGCCCATCAAAATTCTGATTTAATTCAGAATAAATTCAAAATTAGAAAATTAGGGTAGATCATGGCAAATCAAGAATTTAAAAATTGGTTAAAACAAATCTTCCTAAATTAATTTGTTAAAGATAAAGATCAAAGGCCGTTTCGTCAAATCCAGGAGCTGAAAAGGGAAATCCAGAACCAGATAAAGGAATATCACCAAACGAGGAGATGTACCCACCCAGGCTACGAAAACGCGGTAAATTCCACATTTTCGCGGCTTTGTTAGAGAAAGGGGGAGCGTTTGCTCCCCTATCTTCGTACGCTTCTCCACGTTAAGTTTTTGCCTATAAATAGTGGGTTTTCAGAGTGTACAGGGAACGACCAAGCAAGAGTAGAACTTAGGCTATTTTATAGTTTGTAACTTAAGTTTTTTATTTTTTATGTAATTTTTTTTTATTATGTAACTGAGAGGAGATGAGAGTTTTATGGAGGAATGAGAGCAAGCTTGTACTGAAGGACACCGGCGTAAGTAATCTTTTCTTCCATTATTATTTGAATCGAATCGAAATTTTTTTTTCCTTTCCTATTCTTGTTTTTTACTTCCTCTTCTGTGATTTTGAATCCAAATGACCCTGATAGCCTCAAAGTTGCCTTTCCCTTGCAAGTGCCGTTGATGGCTTATGGTGATGGATATCCATTTCTATGGTAGTGTATTTGCCCCTTTATTTCATAGTGTAAATTAGGAATGGGGAAGATCCTATTTGTCATACTTCGCTTTCCTTCAAACAAAGGACATCGTCGATACGGGCCAATGGTAAGCATGCGCCAAATAGGTAAGTAAGTTTTTTAGGTTTTTAACTTTCTTTTCTTTTTAATTTTAGTTTAGATCACCAACACCAACTCTTCTTTTCAATTTCTTTGTGTATATCCATTTCTAGTTTCTTCACCTTCTCAATCTCTACTTTCTTTCTAACTTGATTGTAATTTATTTTCCTTTTCTTTTTAAGAACTAAAGAAGATCTTTACCATTCTTTGTAACCTATAAAAGAACTTATTAAAAGCTTCCATCGCTAGTCCCTTCTTGTGATCATGACCCGCATAGCCACTTGCTATGTGGCAGCATTGAGTACCTTACACTCTTCATTCTTAAGTTCTGAAATTCTATATTTTGTGTGCAGGTTTTAAACTCAACCAAATTTTTGGCACCGTTGCCGGGAGGGAGGTAAGTAATTCTCTTTTTAAGTTTACATTTTTAGTTAACCTTCTTCTTTGTTCCTTGTGGACAAGTTTAACAATAAGGATTTTTTCTACAGTGGACAATAAGTGGCCCTGGACTCTGCTCAAGAAAGCAGAGCCCAGAAGCCTCAGATTTGCTACATTCTTGTGACAATCTGAGTGAACTACTAACCTGTATTTTCTGCAGGTTGGCTAAATTGCAAAGTTTAATATCTGTAGCTATTTTTTTCTTGCTTGGCTCATTGTACATAAATCTAACACAATAGTAAAAGGTTGATTGTAAATGCTAAAAATGATTTAGACTTTGCATTTGGCACGTGTCTATTTCATTACATTTTCTATTTACTGTTGAAGAGTGCTGGAGCCAAGTATATGTGCATAGCTTTGGTATAAGGTTCATTCTTGTATAAAATATTGCTTGAATGTTACTTTTTTTTCTATATACTTGTAAACTGCACTAAATTGATTTAAGGGCTTGTCCTATAAACAAGATAAGGTGGGGAGTCATTACCCTCCCTTATCCTAGAAACAATCTCCTCAATCACTAACTCAAGCCTAACTAAAACTGAGTAGATGTTGGCCCTAGGGACATCTCGAACTCAAATAGGAGACTGACCTAAGGGAAAAGTTGATTTGAATTTGACTCTTGCCATATCATGTCTGAGGTTGGGGATTGAGGGGCGAAACCCTGAAGGCTGGTGGTTTGGCATAATTAAGCCCGTTGCTTTAAGCACGGATAACCCACCAATCATGCCCCTACCTGGCCGATTAACTTGCGTTCAGATTCGGCAATATACCCCACGTGGACAGTCTAACCAGTTTAGGAGTCGTCTAGATCTAAGGTTTATCCTAACTTTAGGTTAGATTTTTTTCTTTTTATTTGTTTGCTTATTTTTCTTTGTTTGTGTTTGACATTTCTTGTGTGATATGGCTTATAAAACAATTTTTTTAATTTTAATGGTAATCCATGTTACGGCGCGACCTCTTTTTTTGATATTACCAGCCTGGCATGTCATAACTTTAACCAACCTAGTGTGTGAATTGGTCTTATCTGAATCAATACAAACCCATGCCCCCAATAATCAGCTCTAATGTGCCCCTTCTTGTTATAAAAGTTCACGTCAAACTCCTACACTTTGAGTTATCCCGCAGAACTTTCATTATTACTCTTCTCTGTTGAATAATGAACTTTTCTGGAATCATCATGATGAGGCTCACTCGTCAACTGGGTGTCAATTTTATCCTATTGAGCAGATGCTCTTGACCCCATTGACCTTGATGTTGACTTGTCTTCATAGATAATAGCTTCTCTAAAGCTCTTATTTGAAGAAGATAAAGAACATAGTAATAGAAGTGCTTGATCCTCATCTTCTATTTAAACATCTATCTTACCTAAATTATTGATAATAGAAGAAAATTCTGCAATGTGAGATTGTAGGTTGTCTAAAAATCACTAAAAGACAAGCCATTGAAAAGCAGAATTTTGGCCGCGTCTCAACACCAAGACGCGAGAGTTCAAACCCGCGTCTCAACACCAAGGC